>JAQJVL010001813.1:0-143514 GCA_035578905.1 Stictocephala bisonia
GACTTTAGCTTTGGACTGTAGGTAGTAGGGAATCTAGTAAAGTCAATTAGTAGTCAGTAATTGTAGGGAATCTAGTAGAGTCACTTTATAGTTAGTAATTGTAAATAATAGTAGAGAATCTAGGAAATCCACTTTATAGAGCTAGGAATTGTGATTAAAAGAAGGGAATTTAGTAAAGTCACTTTGCAATTAGTAGTTGTATTTATTGATGCCATCGAAGATTGTAATTATAGATTAGTTGTAACAGTAGGCCTAATAGTAAATTGTACTTTTCACAATAGTTAAAGTTAAGGAAATGATCCATTTAATTATAATAAGTTAATTTTATATATTCAATAAATTTAGTAATTGTTTAGTATAACGTGTTTCTTATTTGTAAAACCCACATAGTGATTAATTATTTATAAATTAGGACGTAAAAACGTCACAATATGTGAGGTGATTATCAGTTGACAGCTCGTCTATCAATTGTATATTTACGCTCTTGAGTGTTGCTACATACAGAGAAGTTTTACAAAGTGATGTAGGCTCTCGGTGTCACCGGGTAGTATATGATTGGGGTGATTCAGATCTAAGGTGATTATCAGTTGACTTCTCGTCTATCAATTGTATATTTACGCTCTTGAGTGTTGCTACATACAGAGAAGTTTTACAAAATGATGTAGGCTCTCGGTGTCACCGGGTAGTATATCATTGGGGTGATTCAGATCTAAGGTGATTATCAGTTGACAGCTCGTCTATTAATTGTATATTTACGCTCTTGAGTGTTGCTACATACAGAGAAGTTTTACAAAATGATGTAGGCTCTCGGTGTCACCGGGTAGTATATCATTGGGGTGATTCAGATCTAAGGTGATTATCAGTTGACTTCTCGTCTATCAATTGTATATTTACGCTCTTGAGTGTTGCTACATACAGAGAAGTTTTACAAAATGATGCAGGCTCTCGGTGTCACCGGGTAGTATATCATTGGGGTGATTCAGATCTAAGGTGATTATCAGTTGACTTCTCGTCTATCAATTTTACCATTACACATCGTTTCTCAGTGCAAAATCAATACTAAGAGCTTGTCTTTAAATCCTTCTGACTAAAATAAACTGTCATATGTTAACATGCCACGAATTCGGTCTCGGTTGTAAAAATGATGAGTGGTATTTCATAGTTTTAATGTCTATAATGATTAAGATAGGTATATGCTATTTTGCAAACACGCGTATATATGATATATTTCTCTAAACAATAAAACTATTTGTTATTTTTACAAAGGCTTATCTAAGACAGTAAAGTATTATTCTCGGAGACAATATACCAACGAAATGTTGTTTTTATTTTTGAGTGTGGGTAACCTGTGTAGCCTGGTTACTAACTAAGGTTTACTTGTTCTCAGAAAATGCTTTTATTAACATCCTAACAGCCTAGACAACTAAGGGACCCACAGCTTTAAGTTGAATCAGAACCGCGTAGTATTTGTTCAATTTTCGGCTGATTGACAGGCCAAAAACTCAATTCTCTCCACTACACAAATTCGGACACTGAGTACAACCAAAAAATGACACCCCAGATATTTCCAGTAGTGAGTATGCCAATAGTAACCATTGTGCGGACCTCTTGCCGGTACTAAGAGGATCAAACCTAGAATCTATCGCCTACACTTGGCTCCAGAGTATCTTGTATCCTCACCTGATAATTAATCAAAAAAATTAACAGTGTTAACGAACGATCAATTAAATAAAGAAATACATTAAAGTTGTCTTAACATTTCAAAATAAACCCTTTCGTTGATCAGTGTAGGAATAAATAACAACTCACAATAATTTATATATTCATTGTTAAAGCCTCCTGAGCTGATATATATATATATATATATATATATATATATATATATATATATATATATATATAACCCACCCACCCACCCGTACACATACAGTGGTATTGACCCACTCTCCCACCCGTACACGTACAATGGTATTGACCCACCCACCCACCCGTACACATGAAAATTAACTATCATGGACAGTTTTATTTCATTTTAAAGATAGAAATCAAAAGTGCAAAATGAATATACAACGTATAAACATAAAAATTTAGTATATTTCCTCACACACAGTATTTATGATAGTTATACTATATGTGTGAAGTGAATTATTACTCAGCACAATTATCTTTTCGTGTTTCCCCTATTTTCATCGGAACAAGCTTTATAATTTTTGTTAATTATTTACTTTTAAGTAACCATAATAATTTCCCAGGCCTTGTTTATTGATAATATTTTATTATTTTACGAAATGTAAAATTTTTTACATATAACCTAAGTTTATGTATTGAGCGCATTTTAAGTCATTTTGAATGCATAATCATTCTAGGGGACACCATGTCTCTCACTCACTGCACTCGTCAATTCAGCCGTCGACCAAGGTATTTGACTACAGTAATATTATTGGGTTTCCTGTAAGATTACAAAATGAAACGATTGTACTAAGGAAACAAATATTTAGCTTATATTTTGTTTACTATCGTTCTATTGTTATAGTTGTTTTTATGATAAATTATGATTTTCCTATAACCACAGATGGAGAAATTAAAAAATAATTGATTCGAAAAGCCTTAAAGTAATGGAAACAACATCGAGACAGAACACCTTATATTTTTACTTCCACAATCAGAAATTCGTTTTAAAATGTTTAGATTATTAAAAACACATCTTTATTTTTCATTTTTCTTAACATTTACACATACATTATACAAAGTTAACCTCTGATCAAAATTTCCACGGCCTAAGCCCTGTTATAGTGAACTAAAGCTCTGATTGGCTGACATGGCGATATTCAGTGCCTTCCTTATCATGATTCTTAAAGATATTGGTTTATAAAATATCTTCTTATTACTCATCAAGAGCGTTTACACATCGAGATGTTTGTCTTTTTAATTTTACGAAACAATAATATTTTATTTTTGTTCAAGTAACACTAGAAACTTTGATATTTATTCCAAACTTATCAGTAATCACAAGTTTAATCTTATAGATAGTGATAACAATACAATAACTCGTTTATATTTAAAGTTAAAACATTATCCTTATTCATTTCTCAATAGATCTAAAACGTTGATCCATTCGGAGATAAAGTCTACAGACTAATATTTTATACTGTTAACTAATTAAATTTCAATAATAATACTCTAAATTATTTTACACATTACAACTATTTAAGACCGTGTGTAAAATATTTCTCATTTTTACATACGGGACAAAATTGGTAGGTTAACATATTTCAGGTTTGTTTTAATCAGAAGAATTCAAAGAAAACTCCTAAAACTGATTCTGTGCCTAAAATCGTTGAGTAAAAATACTTTCGATAGACGAGCTGTCAACGAAGTACTGTACTAAACTGTAACTGTATTTACGTCTAAAACGTCAAAGTGGCACACTTTCCAGGAATAACTTTAGCTTTCGTCATTCATTAATTCTTGTGTGTACTTGGCAATTCTCGAGAGTTTAAAGATACATTTGATGGACGAGCTTCAACGGATAATCACCTTACATCTGAAACACTCAGTGTTATTCGTTCGGAGACAATTTAAGGCTACGTAATTTGTTTTGCATTTCTAAACCAATCAACGAACGAAAGTATAAAGTTACACTTGATGGACTTGATGGACGAGCTGTCAACTGATAATCGCTTTACATCTGAAATATCCCAGTGTTATACGTTCGGAGACAATTTAAGGCTACTTGATTTGTTTTACACTTCTAAACAAGTCAACACACGAAAGTGTAAAGTTACACTTGATGAACGAGCTGTCAACTGATAATCGCCTTACATCGGAAACATCTCAGTGGTATACCTTTTGGGGAAAACTTGAAACTATGTGATTTATAGTGCTTTTCTGCACATATCAACACACGAAAGTGTAAAGTTACACTTGATGAACGAGCTGTCAACTGATAATCGCCTTACATCGGAAACATCTCAGTGGTATACCTTTTGGGGAAAACTTGAAACTATGTGATTTATAGTGCTTTTCTGCACATATCAACAAAAGAGAGTGTAAAGATACAGTTGATGAAGGAGCTGTCAACTGATAATCGCCTTACATCTGAAACATCCTAGTGGTATACGTACGTTCTGAGCTTTCATTCTAAGGACAATTTTAGCCTACGTCATTGGATTTTTCCAGCACCTAGTTACAGAAATAAAACTGGTTACAATCTATCTGGAGAGACCATTTATATAATTACGTTATACAATAAAATTATAATTTTAAATGTATAAATTAGTTCACAATTTAGGGCTACTGTTATAACAAATAAAGTAATAGTTTTATTAAAGTACTTTTTTTCATTTTCTACTTTAAAACAAACAATAGAAAATGAATAAAGGGTACTTTATTGAAAGTATTACTTTATTTACAATTACATTTATTTGATAGCACTGATCAAAGCTAATAAGTATATCCATAATAAAATGATAATTGTTGCAGCAATTTTAACAAACATTTCAAACCTTTAGGGCATACACAATTCGTTGAATATTTATGGATGAACCCAACAATTATTATATTATTTAGGTTTTTCTGTTTAACACATTTTAGCAATAATTCGCCACTTATGGGAGTTGACTTATTTCTTCCCATAGTAAAATTCAGTTATAGTATACATACTAAGAAAAATGCAAGCAAACAATGTTGAAAATCTGAACGTTATATAAAATAGATTAACATTTCTAAAGATAAGTATAGTTCAATTTTTATAATGATAGACTCGGGGCTCCGGAAGCTTCGGTAGGTGAGGGGCGTGGAGGAGTATCATTGTAAAGGGCGTCTTATAAATATTTGCTCAATTTAGGTTACTGGATGCAGGAATGACTTATCGGAATGGATTCATTGGTTTAGGTTAGTAGTGCAATGCTAAGTCTACGGTTATAAAAACTGTACTATAATGTATTTTAATTGATTGCTGATTGAATTACGAAGTGTGGAAAATCCTATGAAA
Organism: Stictocephala bisonia; assembly: GCA_035578905.1. NCBI lineage: Eukaryota > Metazoa > Arthropoda > Insecta > Hemiptera > Membracidae > Stictocephala > Stictocephala bisonia. The sequence goes on from JAQJVL010001813.1 coordinate 4,994, forward strand.
AATATTTAAAGACAATTAATTTATATATAAAACTATTTAATATCACAGCCATCTCAATTGTTTGTTTAATATTTTGTTTTAAGTAAGTAATTAATTACGTAATGAAAGATAAAAATGTTAAGTTACTGTATGATCTAAATATCTAACAAATTTCACAAATGAATAAAAGAACATGACTACATAGTTTAGTGAATAAAAATCCACATCTGAAACCTTTAAAATTGAATAAAGAATTAGGATTTACATAGAATTGCATACCACTTTCAATGATAGTCAAACATATTTTAAACACTGAATAATAAAGAGATTATAATTGTTGGACATAATCAGTAGCAGTTGTACTAACCAATATACAAACACATTAGTTTTCGGTTATTGTCGGTAACACCATTAGAGAGAACTATTTGGAAAATAGCCAACTGGAGAGCCAACTTTCCAAATGTATTCCAGCGTATTGTTTTATCTTGTTGGTAGTTGGTTGAAGTCAGGTGCTACCGCGTTGTGCTAACCTATGAACACAGGTGCTAACCTATAATTAAGCACACAGCTCGACCATTAAGTGTACACCCTCGTCTGTTGATAAGTGCAGAAAAGCATAATAAATCACGTAGTTTAAAGATTTTCCCGAAAGTTATACTACCAGGATGTTCCAAATGTAAGGCGATTATCAGTTGACAACTCATCCATCAAGTGTAACTTTACACATTCGTGTGTTGGTTGGTTTAGAAATGTAAAACAAATGACGTGTAGGCTCAAATTGTCTCCGAACGTATACCATTAGGATGTTCCAAATGTAAGGCGATTATCAGTTGACAGCTCATCCATCAAGTGTAACTTTACACATTCGTGTGTTGGTTGGTTTAGAAATGTAAAACAAATGACGTGTAGGCTCAAATTGTCTCCGAACGTATACCATTAGGATGTTCCAAATGTAAGGCGATTATCAGTTGACAGCTCATCCATAAAGTGTAACTTTACACATTCGTGTGTTGGTTGGTTTAGAAATGTAAAACAAATGACGTGTAGGCTCAAATTGTCTCCGAACGTATACCATTAGGATGTTCCAAATGTAAGGCGATTATCAGTTGACAGCTCATCCATCAAGTGTAACTTTACACATTCGTGTGTTGGTTGGTTTAGAAATGTAAAACAAATGACGTGTAGGCTCAAATTGTCTCCGAACGTATACCATTAGGATGTTCCAAATGTAAGGCGATTATCAGTTGACAGCTCATCCATAAAGTGTAACTTTACACATTCGTGTGTTGGTTGGTTTAGAAATGTAAAACAAATGACGTGTAGGCTCAAATTGTCTCCGAACGTATACCATTAGGATGTTCCAAATGTAAGGCGATTATCAGTTGACAGCTCATCCATCAAGTGTAACTTTACACATTCGTGTGTTGGTTGGTTTAGAAATGTAAAACAAATGACGTGTAGGCTCAAATTGTCTCCGAACGTATACCATTAGGATGTTCCAAATGTAAGGCGATTATCAGTTGACAGCTCATCCATCAAGTGTAACTTTACACATTCGTGTGTTGGTTGGTTTAGAAATGTAAAACAAATGACGTGTAGGCTCAAATTGTCTCCGACGGATACCATTAGGATGTTCCAAATGTAAGGCGATTATCAGTTGACAGCTCATCCATCAAGTGTAACTTTACACATTCGTGTGTTGGTTGGTTTAGAAATGTAAAACAAATGACGTGTAGGCTCAAATTGTCTCCGAACGTATACCATTAGGATGTTCCAAATGTAAGGTTATTATCAGTTGACAGCTCTATCAAGTGTAACTTTACACATTCGTGTGTTGATTGGTTTAGAAATGTAAAACAAATGACGTGTAGGCTTAAATTGTCTCCGAACGTATACCATTAGGATGTTTTAAATGTAAGGCGATTATCAGTTGACAGCTTATCCATCAAGTGTAACTTTACACATTCGTGTGTTGATTGGTTTAGAAATGTAAAACAAATGACGTGTAGGCTCAAATTGTCTCCGAACGTATACCATTAGGATGTTTTAAATGTAAGGCGATTATCAGTTGACAGCTTATCTATCAAGTGTAACTTTACACATTCGTGTGTTGATTGGTTTAGAAATGTAAAACAAATGACGTGTAGGCTTAAATTGTCTCCGAACGGATACCATTAGGATGTTTCAGATGTAAGGTAATTATCAGTTGACAGCTCGTCTATCAAGTCTAACTTTACACATTCGTGTGTTGATTGGTTTAGAAATGTAAAACAAATGACGTGTAGGCTCAAATTGTCTCTGAACGGATACCATTAGGATGTTTCAGATGTAAGGTGATTATCAGTTGACAGCTCGTCTATCAAGTGTAACTTTACACATTCGTGTGTTGATTGGTTTAGAAATGTAAAACAAATGACGTGTAGGCTCAAATTGTCTCCGTACGGATACCATTAGGATGTTTCAGATGTAAGGTGATTATCAGTTGACAGCTCGTCTATCAAGTGTAACTTTACACATTCGTGTGTTGATTGGTTTAGAAATGTAAAACAAATGACATGTAGGCTCAAATTGTATCCGAACGTACACCACTCGCATGTTTCAGATGTAAGGCGATTATCAAGTGACAGCTCGTCAATCACGTGTAACTTTACACTTTCGTGTGTTGGTTGGTTTAGAAATGCTTAATATATTGACGCTAAAATGACATTAAAACTTATGTTCACTCAAAATACCATTGTCAATACCCTGCTGTTAAGTTATGTAAGTTACAATATATTTTACCATTATAATATTTAAAAATAATACTAAAATTATGACATCATATAGTAGAATAATTATAACAATTACTGCTACATCACAACGTTTGAATTTTGTCATTCTTTAAAAACGTAATTAAAGGCAGCTAATTAATTTTTTTAATCTCAAACCAATAAAAAAATGTCATCAATATAATTTTCATGCAAACAAAATACTTTAAAAATACATCCATAAATTAATGTCAATGAAATACCAATTTATTATATTACATTGACAATAGTCAAAATATTTTCACGCAATCTGACCTCAATAAATGTGTCAAATTAAGTTTATAATACTGTAAGAGGATTAGTCTCTTAATAATGTGCATGGAAACCATAATGCTTTAATGGTATTAAATAAAAGAAACAAGTGAAGAATCGACTCCCAGAGGAGCTGGGGCTTTGCCTGGCTGACCGGAAGGTCAGGTTGACCAGATGGCCTGGTTGACCGGGTGGTTAGGTTGACCAGATGTCCTGGCTGATGGTCTGGCTGACCAGATGGCCTGTCTGACCGGATGGTCAGGTTGAAAATATTGTCAGGTTTACCAGATGGTCAGGTTGACCAGATGGTCAGGTTGGCCAGATGTCCTGTGTCCAGATGGTCAGGCTGACCAGATGGCTTTCTGAACAGATGGTCCGGCTAACCAGATGGTCTGGCTGACCAGATGGCCTGTCTGACCGGATGGTCAGGTTGACCAAATTGTCAGGTTTACCAGATGGTCAGGTTGACCAGATGGTCAGGTTGACCAAATGACCTGGCTGACCAGATGGCCTGGCTGACCGGACGGTCAGGTTGACCAGATGGCTTGGCTGACCGGATGGTCAGATTGACTAGATGGCCTTGCTAACCAGATAGCCTAGCTGACTGTATGGCTTGGCTGACCAGATGGACTGGCTGACCGGATGGTCAGGTTGAAAATATTGTCAGGTTTACCAGATGGTCAGGTTGACCAGATGGTCAGGTTGGCCAGATGTCCTGGCTGTCCAGATGGTCAGGCTGACTAGATAGCCTGGCTGACCGGATGGTCAGGTTGACTAGATGGTTTTGCTAACCAGATAGCCTGGCTGACCGGATGGCTTGGCTGACCAGATGGCCTGGCTGACCGGATGGTCCGGTTGACCATATTGTCAGGTTTACCAGATGGTCAGGTTGACCAGATGGTCAGGTTGGCCAGATGTCCTGGCTGACCAGATAGTCAGGCTGATCTGATGGCCTGGCTGACCACATGGTCAGATTGACCAGATGCCCTGGCTGACCGGATGATCAGGTTGACCAGATGGCCTGGCTGACCGGATGGTCAGGTTGACTAGATGGCCTGGAGACCGGATGATCAGGTTGACCAGAAGGACTGGCTGATCAGATGGCCTGGCTGACCAGATGGTTGGGCTGATCAGATGGCCGGGTTGATCAGATGGCCGGATTGATCAGATGGCCGGGTTCAACCTAGAATTAGGGGAATTTGTAATTATAGTAAAAGTTCCTCCTATACGTCCATTATAGTATAATATACAATAATAAAAAATGCATAGGTTGTAAATATACATATTTGTTAAAATTTCGTCCCTAGAAAAATTAGTATTTTACTTAAATAACCGAAATATATTTAAAATAAAACGTATTTTTTTATATTTTCATTTATACAGAATTTTTCATTACAATATAGTTATGTTCTTAGCCTCTCTAGCTAATACAATTCTGGGTATACAAGGCATTCTCCTTTGTCATGTATTTGAGGGGAAATATAAAACTCGTGTACTATACATTTTCAATAGTAAATACCATACAGTGATGGTAACTTTTTTATCAATTAAAATTTACAAATAATAGCTACAATTATCAATGAATCATGTTGACCAAATTTCAACTGAAGAAAAAAAAAACAGGAATTTTTACACCACCCATCCGAAGAGAACCACTCTAGATAACTTACAAAAAAAAAAAAAAATCCTAATTGGATTTTCGAGCCAACATTAACATTTTGTGTTGGTAACCTAAATCAAATTTAATTTTATATTACAATTCAGTTCTTCATCTGATGATTGTAACTTATTCAAGTGACTAACTGTCAAGCTCAGGCAAATTGACAAAAATTTCATAAGAATAGTTAAATAAACTGGACATTTGGACATTACGCTGTGCCAATACAATTCTAAATCCATTACCACATCGTTAAATTAACTTTAATTTACATAATTTTTATTGTATATACAATTTGAATACAAATATAAAATTGTTTACTTAAAAATATGTACGAAAAACTACTTAGAATGTTTAATTTTATCACTATTTATTCTTGTTATTGTTTTTCGTGGTAAATTTTATTGAAAAATGAAAACAAAATGATGAGATCAAATAAATATTCGCACGTCACACCGAAGAACTCTGCACAACTCCAAACTCCTCACGTATTACATTGAAACTGTTCAATCCTAACTTTCACTCCAGAAATGTCTCGGAAGATTTACGTGTCCCTTTTGCCGTATGCGATTTTTATTTCTGTGAATCACTGAGTTTTGTAAATAATTGCAATTTATTTGACATTTTTCTATTGTAACCGATTTTTACATGGAATTTCACATGTTTAATGTGATATCTTATATTATAAATCTAAAAAAATTGCTGTTTTAAACGATGAATAATATTAGGTGGTAAATAAGGAATACACGAGTCCCACTCGATATTTATGATTTTCTATATTAATCGGATAAAACGATTTTTTACAAAACAATTACTAAAACAAAAGATAAACGGTTTTACACAAAAACCTGTGTATATTACATTTTTCTTGTGTAATGTTCTCTCCTGGCCACGAATATTAAATTATCCATACTATGATTAATAACTGAGATATTCAATAAAAAAGTGTATTATGTGATGTTAGGTCTGGTTACAATTTATTGACCGTAAATATTTATTCCTAACCCAAACCAAACTAACCCACCTAGCATAACATATACTAAGCCAACATGTCCTATCCTAAGCTAATCTAACCCACTTTATTAATTTCTCAGTTGTTTTTGATGTTAACATCAAACTATATTTAGTCCTGTGAATAATTTGCTGCCTTAATTTTGTTCTTTAAAAAAACTATATATTATTGATGTAATACACTTGCATAGATATTGGTGTACTTTTTTTGGCAAAAATTAATGTTTCCACTGAAACATTTTTATGGATTCATGATCGTTAATGATGACTATTAAAAAATGCATTAAAATCTAGTAGCACCAAATTTTTTACATTTACCATTTAGATTTTGTGATATTGTACTCCTTTGCTAAACAGAAAATATATTATATTATTTTATTGTAAACTAAATAAAACAAATAACTACCAAACATTATTTTAGTTCATAACTTAGTTAATCAGTCTAGTTGTTGCATATCTTTTGTTTGAAAATTTTTAAAATGAAAAACATATTTAAAGATAATGAAACCGCACAATTATAGGCCTATATAAGTAATTTATATACAGTATACTTATAATAATAATTAATTTTTACTATAGAATTTATTTATTTATTTATTTTTAATTCATTCATAAGACGCCAATCGTCAAGATATGGGCGAATATGGATTTCGAATGAGTGTAGATGAGCGAATGTAGTCATTGTTACAAACTAAGGCCGACTATTCCTTAGAAAGTGTCATTAATTAATGGCCCAATGACAAATGGACAGCCGGAGATTATCAGCTGATCCTTCTCAAAATGTATTGACTCTGATTGGGATCGAACTGAGAACCTTTAGCACATGAAGCTGGGATTGAACCAACTACCGACCAATCCAATAGAAAAAAAAAACGTTACGAAAGGAATACAAACTTTAAAACGAATCATAGTATTTCTGGTCGTTAGAAAGGAGCTAATATCAAGGTAATGGATTTAGAATTGTATTGGCACAACGTAATGTCCAAATGTCCAGTTTATTTATCTATTCTCAAGAACCGTTTGTCGATTTTCCTGAGCTTGACAGTTAAAGAGAGTGACTTTTAGGACTTTTGGTACACTAAAAAATTTATATTACTGTTTGTTCACTTGAATTAGTTACAATGACCAGATGAGCAAATGGGCTGTAGTGGGCAATTAAATTTGCTGTAGTTTACCAACATACAATTTTAATGTCAACTCAACAATTAAATTTGGATTCCCTTTTGTGTATCTAGAGTGGATCTCTTCGGATGGGTGGTTTGGATATGCATGTCTTTATTCTTCAGTTCGATGATAACTGTAGACATTATTTGTAAAGTGTAACTGACAAAGTATTCAAAGTTACCATCACAGTAACAATAACACGACTTTTAAATTGCTTCTCAAATATATGGCACTTGAGGAGAATGTCTTACATACCTAGAATACTGTTAGCTGGAGGGACTAAGAACATAACTGTATTGTAATGGAACAGTCTGTATAAATGAACATAAAAATGGATAAATTTAATTTTCAATATAATGTTTCGGTTATTTATGTAAAATAACAAATTTTTTTAGGGACGAAATTTGTATAAATATTATTAAAATTAACTTACAGCTTACGTATTTTGTATTATTCTACAATGAACGTATAAGAGAAACTTTTACTATCATTACGTATAAATAATTGCGCCGTATATTTGAAACAAAATCCCCTAATCCTAGGGTGAACCCGGCCATCTGGTCAGCCAGGCAAAGCCCCAGATCCTCTGGGAGTCGAGCATTCACTTGCTTCTTTTGTTTATCACCATTAGAGAATTCATTTCCACATTCATTTATAACACAGGACACACGTACAAATGTACAGACGACAATTAAAAAACTTAATTTGACACGTTTACTGAGGTCATATTTCCATGAAACTATTTCGACTATTTTAAATGTAATGAAGTGACATTTCACTGACACTAATTTATGGATGTATTTTTTAAGTATCTTGTTTGAATGGACATCATATTGAAGACAATTTTATTACTGGTCTTTAATTACGTTTTAAAATAATGACAGCATTTTAATGTTAGTATTATATTTGAAATATTATTAGGACAAATTATATTATTATTTACATAACCTAACAGCAGTATATTGACAAAACAACTGTAAACAATAATTTATAAGTTACTTTAACATATTCTAGAACAGTTCACTGTTTTCACGAATGAAAATAAGTTTTAATGTCGTTTTAGCTTCATTATATTCAAAAATTTGTAAATTTTGATTTATCATCCATTGTTATAAGTACTTCAATCTTGATGATTCATCAGACAGAAAAGAGTAGCTTCAATTTGTACCATAAGACGCATTATAAATGCATGTTGCGCCTTTTCAAAGAAAAAAGAAAACAAAGCCATCGTACGTATATGGAGAGGCGGGTGGGTTAGTATCACTATGCGTGTATGGGTTGGCGTGTGGGTCTCTTCTCAAGATATTCGGCCATTACTTGGAATAAATATTCATTCCAATACTACTGATGGGTGGGGGTGTCAAGAAATGTAATAATTTGAAATTTGTAATTTATTTAGTTTAAAATCATAAATAATGATAACAAGAAAATGCATGTCCAAGTAACTAGTTAAATACATAAGCCGCTACTTAGTGTTTTTAAGTATATAGCCTTTGATGTATGATTTTGATTTTGTCACAGTACAAGTATACTCATTATAAAAAAAATAAAAAATAAAAATAAAAGAAGTCTTGTTTTCCTTCCCAATCTACAAAGCCATTTCTAAGAATTAACGTCTTAGAAATGACTTCCGAGCCACCACCAGTGATCGGGACGGTGGGTTGTGTGAAAGGACAGGCTACCACACTGGTCACCCATCCAAGGAACAGGCACGCTTAATGTTGTTTGACGCCTTTATATTGCTTAAATGTCCGATCTCTCCAATTACTGTCACCGGCATAATAGTATTTACTGTATTTTGTAACGTAAAATATGTATAATTTATTATAATAGTTTAGAAAAATAATGCTGCACAATTTATTGGCAGAATTTTAAAAAGTAAAAATGAAATGTATCCCTATGTTAGACCCAGGAAATATTTTGTAACCTCAACTTTATAACGTAAGTATTACGGTATTATATTCCATTAATGTACTAAAAATAATATACTAAGTTTAAATATAAATTTACGATATCATGCAGTAATTTAAAGGAATTTTTAGTCAAAGATAAATTAGATATATGTTTAAACAGTTCTTAATCCAGAGTTCAAACTATACGTTCTGTTTAATGGCGGGTTGTGTGGATGTTTGACAGCGATAACAGTCCCCGTTATTCCAGATTGTCGTTGTCCCTCGTTAATCACACGCAACAGAATCGATGTTTAACAAAAGCATGTATTACAATCTGAACACATCTGGTATTCATTTTATAGCCTAAATAATGAGTATGTTGTTCGTTTAACTCTGTACTTTAGTTTTCAGTTTAATATATCATATTCCTATAATTGTTGCTTGAATATACTTAATACTTAAAATTTTGTGAGGTATAAAAATAAATCAAAATGTAAAATTACTGCTGGTTTTGTTCATTGTGTCCATTATGATGCTACTATAATTTACTTACAAAAAATGAGAGTAAATATTTAGGAAGTTGATGTCTTAATTTGGTAATTAATTAATAAAATTATTGTTTTCTATTTTACAAATATATAATACACAGACAATTTTTCCCTTTATATTTAACTATTACATTTATCAAACTTACTTTTTACTTTCCACCATTTTTAAAACTAAATAATTTATTTTGATATTATGTTTTTTTTTAATACACGTCCTTTTTTTCTCAACGTAAATAAAATAACAATTATTTTAGTTAATAGCTCTGGTAAAAATAAGATGGAAAATAATACTAATCTTATTCTTTAAACACATAATTGTCTTTGAATGTTGAAATTTATTTTGAGATTAATATTTAACGGAACGTGGACTTCAATGCTTATTGAAAAAAATTGTATCTCTCATATACTACGAATTTTTTAATTTTACGGCTTAACAATAGCGTAGACTTTAGAGAATGAAATTGACCGAGAAAAGAATGAAGAAGGGCTTAGGATAACAACTCATGTATTACAAATTTTTATTTTTTTATTTTGTGTCTTGCCAATAGCGTAGACATTTCAGAGAATGAAATTGACCGAAAAAAGAATGAAGAAGGGCTTGGGATATCAACATTTACATAACATTAATTTTGTTGATTACATATAATTATGCCTTTATATAACATTCAATTATTTCATAACTGTTATTATCAAAACATGATAAAAAATAAACTGTTTTTTATCAAAAACATGCTATAAAAATAAACTGTTATTTGTAAAATATGCAATAAAAATAAAATAAACCCTTTATAAGGATAAGGTAAATCCTTACAACACACAATTGTAAGGATTTAACATCCGCGGTGAGCGGTGTTGGCGGTGAGCAGTGCTGGTGGTGAGTGGTGCTGGCGATAAGCGGTGCTGGCGGTGAGCGGTGCTGGTGGTGAGCGGTGCTAGCGGTAAGCGGTGTTGGCGGTGAGTGGTGCTAGCGGTAAGCGGTGTTGCTGGTGAGCGGTATTGGCGGTGAGCAGTGATGGCGGTAAGCGGTGTTGACGGTGAGCGGTGCTGGTGGTGAGCTGTGCTAGCGGTAAGCGGTGAGCGGTGCTAGCGGTAAGCGGTGTTGGCAATGAGCAGTGCTGGCTGTAAGCGGTGCTGGTGGTGAGCGCTGCTGGTGGTGAGCTCTGCTGGTGGTGAGCGCTGCTGGTGGTGGTAGCGGTGCTGGCAGTGAGTGGTGCTGGGAGTAGCGGTGCTGGTGGTAGCGGTGTTGGCGGTGAGCGGTGCTGGCGGTAGATGTGCTGCTGGCGGTAGCGGTGCTGGCGGTGAGCTATGCACCATTTACCACTAAGCGACCACCCCCCTTCCACTAAGATACTTGAAATTTTTCGTGCAGATAGGTGCCAAAGTAGTCAAATTACTAAAGTTCTGTTTACAGCGTCAACTATTTTAACTAAAATTTACAGAAATATTGAAATGTTATAATTTGAATTCAACAAACTCTTTTATTATATTATGCTTATTTTCTATTTAGGTTTTAATTTAGTCTCAAGCGAAAAAACTAAAAAACTTCTACGAAGTGTGTAATTTTTTTATTTGATAAATTCTGGATTTTTTATTTCTTACAAGTTAACGTTTTATTTCATAGGTCCCAGTTTTTCTATTTCCCTATATGTTGTTTAGCTAATGTAGTCTACAGTCACTAACATTAACCTATAGATGTCTCAAATGTACCATCTTTATGTAAAGTTTAAGAACTTACCATGTTTAAAAGTGGAATAGCTATATATCTGTTGTTTAAATTACAACTATTTATGACGGTAAATGCTCCTCTATTTCAATACAGTAGTGACTTTACATTTACGTTTTTTAATATGGTAAAAACAATATCCAAAAATTTGGTTTCAAAAAATGTTTAGTTAATACCTCCAATTAACTAATTAAATTGTGTGAGGTACATTTAAATCACATGTGAACATTTTTCAGAAGCACCTTATGTATGGGATCTGTTTAGAGCCCGATACTGTTTCTTTTTTGTTAAGAACCTTCCAAATATCTTGATTTGCTCAACTGCGTGTTTATTTGCTCATGACACTTCTCTGTATATGTCTATCAATTCAAAAACATTGTCTGAACTTGAGGTCAAAGTATACAAAGAGTCTATGTAATTTATTTACTTATGTTGGCAATATGTTTTGAACTGGTATGACGTATTGAATAAACGATTGCCCCACGGGTTGGCCGAGCCATGCCTTCGCCCCACTCTCTTCCCGACACACACACACACACACACACACACACACACACACACACACACACACACACACACACACACACACACACACACACACACACACACACACACACACACACACACACACACACACACACACACACACACACACACACACACACACACACACACACACACACACACACACACACACACACACACACACACACACACACATATACTATCATGGCGTCTTATTAATACACAATAAACCTTACCTGTGATATATAAATAAATAAAATATTTTTTCGTTATTATGCTCCATAAAAAACTACTTTATGTCAAATATACCCAATTAACAGTCCCAATTTGAATGTCCTAATTAACAGTCCATAGCTATTTGTTTAATTTATTTGCTGTATTTTGCCTAGCATCACATAAATAATGTTTTTTTGTCAAAGTTTACTAACCTTTTTAGGAAAAAACGGTAGAAGAACTCACATTATATTAAACCTTGTTATCCGTGAAATTGGAAACATTATTTTTCCAAAGTTAACAGACTCAAATTACACGCTATATAAATCACCTTTTATATTACTCGTTGTTTTATTATTATATATTTTAGATATTTCAATGCATGCAGCTTGTGAATAAGATCTAAAGTTTTTTTAATGATAATTTTCAGTATATATATATATATATTTTAAATTTTGTAATAATACAGTTAATGTTTATAGTTTATTACAATGCTAGGTGTGTAATAAAGCATTTACTAGATGCTAGTATGACTTTCTACACTTTATGTGAGTGGAAGTTAAAAAATAATAATAAAGAATAAGATTTACAGAATTAAGATCATTTTAATAAACTCTTAATACTCAGTGTAAAGAACAAGCCTAGTTTTACATTTGCACTAAGTAATGTTATTTTACATGATATGTTTGTTTTAAAGTATATTAAGAGTAAATATAAACATTCGTATTTGTAGTAAATATATAGGGGATATTCTTACATAGCCTACTACATAATTATTTTTTGTTATAATTTTCCTACTGTAAGTGACTGAATACAATATAAAATTACAATATTTTTTAAATTTAGTTAAATATGATGGTTTAAGAATAAAACATTAAAGTTTCTTAACACTTGTATCATTCTCTAATCCAAATATTTCTATATTCACATAAAATCCCCTTTCACCCTTTCTGAACTCAGAATGTACGATTCATAACAACAAGAACTTTAAGACGTTCTTAGGCAGGGGTATACCTTAGAATTCTGTTATAGGATTAAAAAGCGGAAAATGTTCCCAAAAAGTCACATTTGATCTTAGATTTACAACTTGTGACAGAGTTGTCTGAGCAAGTCCCATTGGGATTTCTCTCCCTTTCTTTTCTACTCTCACTCTTCTACAAAAACTGTTTAAAAGGAGTTTTTAATCTTCCATTTTTTACAATATTGTACTCAGTAGTATAGTACAAAATTATGTATTACAAGTGAAATATACTTGAACTAGTAGCTTCGTTCATTTTAAAGCATTTTAGGCCTTACTTTTTTTTAATGTTTTTTGGAGATTTTAGGTCTGCTTAATACTGACACAGCGTCCACTCATGAGATGCCATTAATGTGGACACTACTAGGAAAATCCGAGGTGTCCATGTTGGGTGGTAGTCAACGTACCGATATTGTGTAGGAAAGAGAACTGGGTATGAGGTTTTCCACTTATATCAGACAAACACCATGTTGTTCAGATTCCACGTAATTCTATAGGTCCCTTAGATTCCCTGGCTATTTGGATTTTAATGCTCTTTCTGACGAAAAATCACCCTTAGTTATTTTAACAATGATCGGCGTTTTAATGATGAATAAAAATTAATGACAACAGTTTTTTTTATATAAATTTTGGGCGATTGTTGTATTTGTCTGCTTTATGTTTTGTATACATTTTTTCCTATGGTAGCCTATTCATCCTCATCTATTACAAAGTTCCATAAGATAAATTGTAGCAAAAGTGTAAATATACTTCAAGCTTTATTGAGTTTGTAGTCTAAGGTATCCTTTGTATGCCATCCTCCTTGATTTTACTTTACAGCGTTCTCTATAACTCACTTCCGATATAATGATTGCTCAATAAACTCAATAAGTGTGGATTTTAGTATTGTTCAAGAAACGTAATGTTATCTTGAAATGCATTTGGAATTATTTATTTTACAGTATACATGTATAGTATAAAATGTGATTGCTTTACAAGTAGTGTTATTTGTTAAAGCAAATGCAATTTCTTTTTTATGTTAAAAATATGAAATAATGTAAGCAAGGCTATAAATGTTGGTTTCCAAGTTAAAACTACAATACAATTCGGAAGAGCTGGTGGATCTAAGGTGTCAGGACGTAGAAGCTGAGTTATAGATAATGCAAGTTCGAATTCTGACCTTTATAGTTAGTTTTTATCAGTAATGTTCACCTTAAGAAGTACTGGTTCACTCTCTTACTCTGTCTGATTGGTTCCCCGTACAGATCAATAGTCCTTGGAGATGGGTAGAGTAGGGTTTTTTCTTGGACGCTAACTGACATATGCAGTTTATTAAAGAAAGAAAAAAGTAATTTTTTCAAACTCCCAATTACTTAAATTAGTCTAAATATTTACTACTCACATAATACGAATCGAATAAGCCAATTTACGTTGTAGAGAGTATTTAAATAGCATAACAAATGTACACATCACTCCAATCACTGATTTCATGTTTGTGTTTTGCTGACTGATGAGTGCTTACATTCTAGGAAGCTTCATTACAGAATTATTGGGATCAGCGATATAGATAGCAGGGCTGTTAGATATATTGATAAGGTCCCTTGGTAAGCTTACTGTACAAATATAAGGTAGTAAATCTTTCATTTATACAAAATGAACGTAATTATAAAAATACGATTACTATTATTAACTTAAATAATAATCAAGAGTAATGTTAGAATAGAGTTACTTTACATTGAAATTTGCCTTTTATGAACAATCCAACATTTATAAAGTTCCCGTTAAATATTGATCAATACAGACGTTTAATACAATACTTAAGGGTTTTTATCTGTTGGAGGACTAACAGTTTATAATATTTAATATTTTTAGGTTTTTTCATCTCATATTTATAATTCTTCTCGCAATATCGGTAATACGTCTCTTTTAAACTTTTTAAATATCAATGTTAAAAATTTTTTTATAATTATACTAATCCAAATTCACTACAATTCATACAATTAAAACAAAAACCTTTTATGAATATTTAAATATAGTAGCTATATCACAACCAGATATTCTTCGCTACATTTTACGTTTACCAGATCTAAATAATTCGAACCACTGTGTTCAGGGTCATAAGATATTTTAAGCTGTGCTTGAGATAAGTTCGCGTTTATAAATTTAAACTAGAAAATAAATAAAAAGTTTTAATGTTAAACTCTTTTTATTTATACTTACACTGTGTGGAGAAAACAATTTGCAGGCTCCAAGAGGAACCAACACCCGATTAAAACAGAAAAGCCGTTTACAGCAATGTGATGTTCCAATTGATGTAAACAAAATTATATTTCTACTGTTTGCCATTGGTTTATTTACAGCACATTAGGTAAATAGTTTGTATTAGGGGATAAAGTTTTAGGAAACACATTGCCATGTAAGGGTGAGTGAGTGGAGAAATATCTACGTACGTGCAGGATAGAGTGGGTGGGTCAACACCACTGAACGCGTACTGGAATTGTTGTTTCTTAAAAAGTTTTGTGGTTTTTGATGTTTTTAACATATGCGATTTAAATTTACTATAAAAATATAATGATCTATTTTAATACACCGATCATGAAATCATGTTATAAACAAAAATTAAAGTAAGTAAATTAAAGAAAGCCTAGGAAACTGAGATGTTCTAATAAGTGTAGTTTGTGTGACCACTAATACTTTAGTTATTCTCTGCTCAGTTCTATTAATACTAATATGGCTTCCGCTCGATGATGGCTATCGGCGTGGACACAACTAGAGACTTGTTGGGGTGTAAGTGTTGGGTGGTAGTCAGGGAATACATTTTGTGTGGGGGAGGGGGAACTATTTACTGTATCAAGCATTTCAATCAGCTGGAATTTAGACCAATACTACGTGGTTTGGATTTCGCTTAAACGTGAGGGTCCCTTAGTTGCTTTGTTTATTGAGCTATTGACAAAAAAATTACCCTTTTTGATCATAAGTGGAAAGTAACAAGACTACATAAGTCGTTGACACATCTTACACCCATTCATACATGCCTTAAAATAAGCACAAAGTTGTTTCTGTGTCTCATATTTAAGAATATTTTTCTTTTAACTCCATAACCTTCAGGGTGTTTTATAACAAAGTTCCTACAGCAGATGTTTTTGTATAGCCTTTCCATAAATTTTATTAATATACTTTTAACAATTTAAATGCTTTTTATTATTGATTTACATTACGTATATGCAATAGATAATATTAAAATTATATCCATTTTTGGTGGAGTTACGCCACCGTTGATTCGTTAAACTTATCCCCCCCCCCCCCACCAATTAAAACCACAAAGACGAATTAATTTGGAATTGAATTAGCAACAACTTCACTTCCCTTAAAAATAAAGAGGATCTTTAGAGTGGTGACTTTTACTACCCTCATAAAAGAGACACTTAGGAGGGGTTGAACCCAGGATTCACTGATTTATTTATTACATTCAAGGAAGCTTGAACTTAAACCAAAAGAGTTAATTTAGTACTATTTTGCATAATGCATTTTGTAAGAGATCTATCATTACTTTTTCATTACCGTTTCTTATAATTACTTTTAAACTTCCGGTTTTATTCATTTAAAAAAATCAGTACTCTGTTAACGTTAAATTTTACAGTATGTTTAGTTTTTTCGTTAACCTGCTAAACGTTGTCTTTAAAAATAAACTTAACATGTCATTCAAAAACTAAGATTTTAGAGATACAGGAGTATATGATGGATGAATGAGTACGATGAGTGTAGATGAAGAGGTATAGTATCATTGCTCCTAATTAAGGTTGGCTTTCCTTAAAAGGGCCATTTATTAATAGCCCAGAAGCCATGGTATCAAAGGGAACTACAACTTCATGTGGAATTCGAAGTACGAAAGTTTAGATTTTCTGCTGTATGACAAACTTATAGTCACTTATCTTCTCTATACAACATCTGGGTCCCAACTACCAGCTTACACGGACACTCGACACTTCTTTAGTAGTATACACGCCCATATCAAACATTGAGTGGATGCATTGTCGAGCATAGAACCTATCGCCTTCAATCAACACAACAGGTAATGTGAAACGTTAAAACACGTGAAAAGGTTTACAATGCAATTTTATTGGAATTATTTCATCACTGCTAAAATATGAAGCAATTGATATAGCTTGCTTACCTACTCATTCATAATTTATGTCATCCGCTATCCCAACAAAATGTTTTGCTCTATCCAAAAAGATTTCTTTGAGTAATATTTTCATTATATTCATCTAAAAGCTAACTGCAAAAATAGTTACTATTTTATTTTGCTTTTTCAACTATTTCATTGTTTAAGTATAGACTAATTTTATAAAAACAAAAAATAATAGTGTTAAGGGGAATGCGATATAATGAGAAATTTGAACTTTTATTAGGCTTAATAAATAAAAGTACGTCTAAAACTTATAAGGCCTATAAGGCCAAGTAATATCAAAGTTTTCGTATATGAATTATTCTTTAGTTTTAAGTTTCAGGATGGAGAATTATTACTGTATACCATTATATTTAGGAAGAGACACTGTTTAAGGTCTCTGCCCCCCCTTCCAAATAAAAATATGCTCTAAAACCCAAAATAGGGTAATGTTAAGTTGATACACCCAAGTGGGGTATTAAATTGTATTCTTCTCTTAATTGCAAATTTGCCATCAGATTTTAGATAGTTCCATGTTTATGGGCTCCACTGCTCCAAAAACCAAACTTATTTTTTTGGAGCAGTGGTTAAAAATCCTGACGAGACCGTAAGCCAATCTTCCTTACAAGGTGGCCACAATAACAAGATCCACAAATGACACTGTATCACCTTGTTGAGGCCTTTCGCCGAACTTTCCTCCACTAGGCCGCAGGCCGAGTTCTCCTAAGGGACTAAAATTAGGGTTCCCAAGTGCAGCCGCAGGCTGAGCTTCCCCCAAGAGTGTAGCCGAGCAGGGGTGTACCCTAGTCACGAAATATAAAACATAATATACTTTACTTTTTAACGCTTTTAGCTTTATGCCGTTGAAAAATATTACTTACTTGATAGCTGACTTAATTTCGTCTGATATAAGTTAGGTAATTGATTAATTAATCACATTGGTTTTAGTTTAAGAACGTAAATTTCAATGAAAGTTGGACTCAGTTAAACAAGCAAATATGAAAAGCTCTTTTTACCGAAAGTGGTGTGCTTCTTTACAAACACAACTTTTACAATCTAGACACGTCTTTGCTTTATTTTACAGTCTCGTTCTCATTCTTTGCTACACGATCATTGACCTTTGTAGACCATTTTAATTACATCTTTTTTAACCACTTAAATTGGTAAGGCTACATCGTTGTACATTTTAAATGTAATTATTTGTTTTATAATAAGTTTGAAGCTTTATTGATTTACTACTTTAGGCACTGGTGGATAAGTGCTGTAACCCAGCTACTTGGAGACAAAGTGTTGTTGAGATTCTAGGTGATAGGTTCTATGTTCGGTCTTTTTGATACCTACATGGCGTCCGCTCAATGGTTGCCATCAATGTAGACAAAACTATAAATGTCTGGGGTGTCAAATTGGGTGGTAGTTGAGATCCAGATTATGTATAGAGACGATAACTGAGTGCTAGGCTTATCAATTAGCAGACGATAAGAGACATTTTATGTGATTCGGCTTCCACGTAAATCTGTAGGCCTCTTAAGATTCCCTTCCTGTTGGGCTATTAATAAATAGCCTTTTCTAAAGTACAATTAACTTTTTTCGTGTATCCACACTCATCACACGCATTCACCCCTCATATCTATCCTTATCTCTACAATCGACATCTTGAAAATGAATAGTAATAATAATTTGTTAAATTTTCATATGTACAGTATGGATATATTATTTGAATTAAATTTTGTTTCATAATAATATTAATGATAATTGTAGTATTTGTTACAAACTAAGGTGAACTTTAACTGTTTAACCAATTATAGTATACTTAATATTTACAACATTCTATATGTTGTCTAAATGCAAAGATATTAACAGGTTTTCGATATTTTTTAATTCTTTGTTTACACTCGTCTGATATTACCTACATTTAATATAACAAGAAAATTGTATTGTATTGTATATTTAGTTATTTGAAAAAAAAATTTCAGTAAAATTTTTAAAAACAGTCGTACCAGTACCAGGCAAAATTAGGTATTATTTTGTGATAATTTTTCTAATTTTGTAAGAAAAAATCTATTTCTGACTAATCGTGACTATTTTTTCACAAAACTATATTCAACTTAATTGAGCCAGTATTCTATTTTAGTTAATTCGTCATAATTTAATCCTTTATTGTGAGAATAAGTGTTTCTATATAGCACCTAAACAACTGTTCACTGTTACTTAAAAAAACTTTCTTCGACTTGTCTTTTGGAAGCTACTCATTTATACTAAACCTTTTTATTCATATTTGCCTTATTACAAATCTACTAGATCTATATTACCTAATTATTAATAATATATATTGTCATTACAATCATTACCGTACGTTGTTTCAAGTATATTTTCTTTGTCTTCCACAGCTGAGAATGTAAACCCTTCTTTGTCGCTTATTCAAATTATCCACCAATTACCATAAACAACAGGAGGCTTTTCCCAGTCCGTAACAGATGTTGTTGCAGCCGCTATTAGCTTGAGATTTATTGACAACGCTTTATCTCTAGACCTGTGATTACAAGCACATTCATAAATAGAAGTGCGAGTAATATTATACGTTAGAATGAAAAATCTTTTTACGTCCTTTATTTCAAATTGTTACATTTGTTTAAGAAATTCAACACATAAAATGTAAAAAACAAAAAAAAAACAATACAACGTTTGAACAGATGCGATACTTCCGTCATCTTTAGATACAACTTACTACCTTATCCTATGTATATTTTTTTTACTACATAATTAAACATATAGTAATACAGAAAACTCTTAAAAAAATACAAACACTACATGCTTAGTTTGCGATAGATTTAACAGAAAATAAATTCACAAAATATTAAAGGCACACACAATTATGAAAGCAACGTAAATAACAAACAACAAAATAAGACGTTATTAATCAACAATACACAGAAATATTATCAATAGTAAAAAATTCAACCTTTAAACAGAATATTACTTGACAATTTATTTATTGGGATTTGGGTTAATTTTAAATACAATTTCAACATTGGAAACCTTCAACAAACAACAATATGAACAACCCAACGTCAACGAATAGCCCTCACTCCAAACTCTGCAGTCTTATGTAAAATGACAACTATGGTAACATTTTTTAACAATGTATGTTTCCAATAAGGATATAAAGACATACCGAGAATTGTTTATTACAAATATAATACAGTATACTAATAATTAAAGAATAAAGACACAAACTATTTAAAAACTGCATTATTTTAAGTAAATTAAATGTGAACGTAATGGTATATCTTAAAGATTTGTTTTCGATAAATCGTAACATTTCCAACTCGTATTAGAAGTAATTACACAGTAAAATGTGGATTTTTATAGTAATGCATGTAATGAATATATAGTATTATTTCTGAGAGTAGAACTCTGATTGTCAAATCTATAATTTTGATAAATCCACAGCTATTCAGTGTAAGAACTTAGTGTTTAGTAACTTTGTTTTACCAATGTTGGACTAATCAAAAATGAATGTAAAAACTTGTCACATATTTAATTCCTATATAAGCATCACTAAACATAATTATTAGTTATTATATACTATAAATATTCTTCAAGTTAGTTCGTTATTTTGTAAACTCCAATACAGGTGTGGTAAAGTGGTTAAAAATGCAACACAGCCATAAACTTTAGCAACCCTCTCACAGTTCCGTTACACACTTTATGTTCACCCCGCCACAACCACTATGTAATTTCATGTTTTATATTTTTCGCTATCATGAATAATAATAATAAACGATTAAGTACCGGTACGTATAGTTATTTTAAAAACACGTGAATAATGTGTTTAATAACAGAATTTAGTAATAATGGGCGTAATTATACAATACAATATCAACGATGTGTAAAATTTGTTTGACTACAAATATACTAAAAAAAGAAATAAATTAAGAAACTTTTTCCGGATCCTGGTCCGGATGTTGTGTAGGATGAACTGAGTACCAGACTTGCCATTTAGCTTAAAAGCAGACCAAAACTACGTGGTTCTTCGTCCACGTAAAGTTGTATGTCACCATTTGCTCTGGCTATTTGGCTGTTAATAAATGTTTGTTTCTAAGAGAGTCGAACTTAGTCAGCAACAATGAATAAAGACTGCACTCGTTCTTCTATAATCCCACTCTAGTATAGGCGTCTTATTAATGAACAGTGACTAGAGACTGCACTCGTTCTTCTATAATCACACTCTACGATAGGTGTCTTAGTAATGAAGAATGACTAGAGACTGCACTCGTTCTTCTATAATCACTCACTTGACTAGTGACTAGTCACTATAATGAATAATGACTAGAGACTGCACTCGTTCTTCTATAATCACACTCTACTATAGGTGTCTTAGTAATGAAAAATGACTAGAGACTGCACTCGTTCTTCTACAATCACACTCTACTATGGCGTCTTAGTAATGAACAATGACTAGAGACTGCACTCGTTCTTCTATAATCACACTCTTGACTAGTGACTAGTCACTATAATGAATAATGACATCATTGTTCATTATAGTTCTTCTATAATGAACAATGACTAGAGACTACACTCATTCTTCTATAATCACACTCTTGACTACTGACTAGTCACTATGATGAATAATGATATCATTTTTCATTATAGTTCTTCTATAATGAACAATGACTAGAGACTGCACTCGTTCATCTATAATCACACTCTTGACTAGTGACTAGTCACTATAATGAATAATGACATCATTGTTCATTATAGTTCTTCTATAATGAACAATGACTAGTGACTGCACTCGTTCTTCTATAATCACACTCTTGACTAGTGACTAGTCACTATAATTAATAATGACATCATTGTTCATTATAGTTCTTCTATAATGAACAATGACTAGAGACTGCACTCGTTCAGTCTCTACGATAGGCGTCTCAGTAATGAACAATGACTATTCTGATGGCCATAGAAGTAGTAATACAAATATTTGTATTTTTCAGCATGGATCATCCTGAAGGCATAGACTATCCCTAGGTTAGAAAGGTTAGATTAGTGTATTTATCCTACTATCATATGCTTGAGTGTAATAATAGTTATATTGCAAAACTATACTGTATTTATTAAAATCTGGTAGTTTATATGAATTGCTGATAAATAAAATGATTGGTACCCAGGGAAAGTATTAGTGCCAGTAGCCTTGACCAGAGGGTACTGACGTTATCGCAAGACAAGCAACATCGAACGTGGCTGTTCCTTGGATGGGTGACCGTCCTTACACGCAGCCCACCTTCCCGGTCACTATTGGTGGTTCGGAAGTCACCCTTAAGCCGTTGGTCCCCAGGTTAATGGTTTGGAAGTCACCCTTAAGCCGTTGGTCCCCAGGTTAAGTGTCAGAGAGGGAAGGATCCTAGCCCTAACTTCGCCTGGTAAAATAAGACATCCTTTAACTTTTTAACTTTAATTCAAATAAAATATTTTAAAATTGTCATATATTATTATTTTTTTTATAAGCATTTCGTATTTGTATAATGTTGTTCATAGGTCACAATTCGTCTTAAAACACAATCTTTTTAAATTAACGTAAAATAATCATATTTTCTCTGTGGACGTAGAATCATATTCTCTGATAGTTTTGATTCAACACTCCTTAAAAAATATGTATACATTTTTTAGAATTCAAAGTGTTAAGGATAGCACAAATCAATAACGTAATATGTTTTACGAATAACAAAGTATTTAACATGAAAATATGTGTAAATATCAACACATTTATATCAGTAATATGTTAATGTTATACAGCAAGCCATTTACACGAATACAAACAGAAGAAACTGTATGGCTAGAAAACGTAAAAATAGGAGCAGTAAAACATTCAAAAGCGAACTCCTTGAGCCCTGGGTCAGCCAGCCGGCAAACATCCAAGTCATAAAAGCTCCCCTTGGATAAGGGTCGGCTTTTATTCTTTTATTTAGAACCTGAATTTTATTTTTTATGCTTATTTTCATTATAAAACTAGAGACAATCTTGACAGTTTATTCTGTGGGTGAGTTTCAGCACCATCATTAGTCCATATTCATCTCTGTACCATGGAAGATAGCCTAGTTGTACTTCATTCCAATTATTTATTAATTGCATGAAAATTTATTGTTCTTATGTTTGACAATTGACTGTTATTTCCTGCAATTTTTTTGTATGATCACATCTTAAACATTTTCTTAAACCTCTTTACGATTCATAAAATCTTAGACGACCCTTAATAATCCATTAACGAAGGGTGCCTAAACTATCGACAGTTAACATGAGTTAATGATATTTGCTTATCTACATATTGGGTTTAATTACATGTCCGAAACGTCAGATCTAATACTAATATTACATCCTGGTTGAGGGGATAAAAATAAATAACTATTAAAATAAAATTTCTTCGTTCAATTTTAATAGTGATTCATAACCATGTTGTCATAGACTGAATTACGTTTTCACAAGGTAATTCTTTTATTTGTGATTTCATAAACAAAATACGTTTTTATGGCTAAAATTTACACCTTAAAAAAGAAATAACAGTCAATTAGAATTAAATATCATAACACCTTTCATTTTACTTTTACTTATTTATTAAATTAGTAAGTCTTCCACTTACGTTTAATACAAGTTACCGTATTGAAAATAGTATTTTTCAATTTTATAAAATAGTAAGGTAGGTAAATGATGTACATTTGATCATGCATTGGTTATAAAATAAATTATGTTAAATGTTTTTTAAATTGTATGAAATATGGTGTACGGACAAAATTGATCGTATTTATTATAATATTTATTTATCTAATCAAAATACAACATAATTGTTCATCAGAGTTTTCTTTTTTTTAAACTATGGATAAATAAGAAATTATCATACATATCTTTTAACGTAAGCCTATTCCATCCTTATAATATTTGTACATTACCAATTAAATCAAATGTCGGTTTAAATTAAATTCAAATTAAACCAATTAAATTAAAAAAATGTTGGCACTGGTGGCGCAGTGCTGTAACTCAGCTACTTGGGGACATAGTGATTGGGAGATTGTAGGCGATAGGTTCCATGCTCGGTTCTCTTAACACCGACACGGCGTCCGCTCAATGGTTGTCATCAACGTAGACACTACTAGAGAAGTCTGGAGTGTCCGTGTTGAATGGTAGTCAAGGTTCGGATGTTGTGTAGGGAAAGAGAACTGAGTGTCAGACTTGTCAGTTATCTGAAAATCAGACCAACACTACGTGGTTCGGATTCCACGTAAAGCTGTAGGTCCCATAGTTGCCCTGGCTATAGGGCTATTAATAAATAGTCCTTTCTGAGCTAAGCCGAACTCAGAGAGTAACAATGACTACACTCGTTCATCTACACTCATCACACTCATTCACTCCTCATATTCACCCATATCTCTACGATCGGCGTCTTAGAGATGAATAATGAATAGTAATAATAATAATAATAATAAAAAATAATTATTAGGAACAAGTATGAAATATGTATATTAATATCATATGTAACATTTAAAGAATATTACCATAAGAAAAATAAATGAATAATTAAGTAATATACTTAAAACAAGCAACATTTTAACAATAGTATGAAGTAAAAAAACAGATATTTACAACATGCACAAAATACAATTTAAAAAATGCTATTTATTTGTGATATAATAGCATATGTCATAATTGGAGGACCATTAAAATAGTTTGACATTAGTCAAAATAGTTTGAAGATTGAATATAGGGGATACTTATGAATTAGTGAATCCTCAACCATTGCATTATCATTTATCCATATAGCACCAAGACATGTACTTTAATTGTACTTGTGATTTTTTGCTTTGACAAAAATGTGTATATATGATACAAATAAAAAAAAATGAATATTATTATATTTATTTAGATAATTTAGACTTTCATGGACTTTGTATTTTATAAAATTTAGAGCATGCTTTCAGTAAATCAGTACGTCTATTTAAATCAGGAGACTAGCAAAATATTTTATAACTTAATTTATTGTAACACGGATTATAGAAACGTATTGTATGAAATAAGGCTATCAAGAAGTGTTTAATACTTTTCCCCAGAGCCCCATTTTTAAAAACATATTAAACTTATGAAAAACATAAAATATGGAAGCCATTGTAAGAAATCGGGGAGAATATTTTAGCTCCACAAATTTTTTGGGATGCAAAACGAATACAAAAAAAATTGAAATAAAAGGAGTCTCGAGACACCCCTGTGGAGAAAATCTATCAAAAGTTCACGCTTCAACTTCAAACTCAATATGTTTCCTGAAAATACGTTTACCTCCCGCAGGAATATGTTACGTGTTTACTTGTGTTGAGTACTGTGTTCAAACAGTTCTCATGTATATACAAAAATACGTTTACCTCCCGCAGGAATATGTTACGTGTTGACTTGTGTTGAGTACTGTGTTCAAACAGTTCTCATGTATATACAAAAATACGTTTACCTCCCGCAGGAACATGTTACGTGTTTACTTGTGTTGAGTACTGTGTTCAAACAGTTCTCATGTATATACAAAAATACGTTTACCTCCCGCAGGAACATGTTACGTGTTTACTTGTGTTGAGTACTATGTTCAAACAGTTCTCATGTATATACAAAAATACGTTTACCTCCCGCAGGAATATGTTACGTGTTTACTTGTGTTGAGTACTATGTTCAAACAGTTCTCATGTATATACAAAAATACGTTTACCTCCCGCAGGAACATGTTACGTGTTTACTTGTGTTGAGTACTGTGCTCAAACAGTTCTCATGTATATACAACAATTATACTTCTATAGTAGTGAGTGGTTGTTGGTGAGTTAATCGTTTAATTATATTACACGATCGTTAGGTACAGATACAAGTCACTTTAATTCTAGTAGAGCCATATCTAATCATTTTTAAGGGAACATTCTTAACTTTTATTTTCTTACCATAAAATTTAAACTAATCACATAAAAAAACATTAAAATAATTTGAGTATGAGAAAGTCAATAAATGTACTTCATATTTTTTATATTATTTTTTTATTTTATTTTTATATTTTTATTTTTATATTATATTCGGGTTCTTAACGACTTTTAGTTAGTTTTTAACAAAAATAGCTTATTAAGCTTTAATTTCATCTTATATGAAAACAATTTATGAAACAACAAAAATGCTCAAAATAACTTACGGCTTTGAAGTAATGCAATACAAATTAAAAGTTGTTTTTAAGTTTTGTTTATTTTTGTTGTTGTTTGTTAGATTTAATAAAATATCTATTTAATAAAATAGGATTAATTATATTGAACTCATATTGAACTGTGTAGGAGATTATGCTTTCTATAAGTTCAGCGTAAAAAACTATTATGCACTTTTAATCCACACACTTAATGTCCGCTTCTTTCTTGAGATGGTCATACGGCCATGGGGTTTTGGAAATGGAAGCCAAAAATTATTTCAGGTATTTCAGAACCTTTTAAAGGTTTTTGGTCAAATATTATTTTTATAGTTTTTAAAAATTAAATGGTTAGTCTCCCTATAAGTAATAAACGTGTTACAAGAAAAAAATCCTTAAAGTGTCAAACCTGCATAAAGTGTCCAGTCTTAAAGTGGCTACATAAAGTGGCTGATGCTGTCTTTTTTTGTGCATAACTCTTTAGCCTAAGTATTTTAACTTGTCTAGGCGTGTAAAACTTTTCTGCACCACTGATACTAGATAATAAAGATAATTATAATTGTCTAGTAAAGGGTAACGTAAGCTATAACTTTGCCAGGAACTAATTAATTATTTAATAAGGTAGGAGGCTCACGTTTAAAAGGCATGTTTGTAAGTTGTTCAGGGAAAATATACATTAGTTTCCCATGAATAGCTTACAAATACAAAATGTTCAAGTGATGTTCTGTAAATAGAGTGCTAATCATATGGTTTTGTTTGAGGTGTTAAAATATTTGAGGCCTTAAGTAAATTGTTTGATTTATTATCGGGCAAGTATCTTGAATATTATCATATGAATAAAAACAATTTTTTGAGCTGAATGTGTGTCGAATAGTTATTTCTCCAGACTGCCATGTGCTGCACTTTATCAGTTTCATCCTTATTCCCCTAAATACTAAAGTTGAACGTAGTAATTATTACTTCAGATGTATAAAGATATACATTAGTTGTAACCTATTTATAACTCCCATTAGGGTTTTCGCTGGAGCCATAAGAAAGTGACCTCTGTTTCTTTTTTCTATGTGATTGTATACAATTTACAAAAAATGTTACATTATATTATGTCATATTCCAGCAGGAGTTAAACGCATTTCCAGTAAACATATTGAGTTTCAAATTTGAGCGTGAACTTTTGATAGATTTTCTCTACAGGGGTGTCTCGAGACTCATTTTATTTCCAAATTAATTTTTTGTATTCGTTTTGCATCCCAAAAAATTTTATGGAGCTAAAAAATGCTTCCCGATATCTTACAACGGTTTCTATATGTTATGTTTTTCATAATATATTTCTAGAAATCTTAAATGTTTTAAGATATTATAAAACAATTCTACAAAGTAACGTTTTATAAAAATCTTATATTGTAATAAAATATTGTTATGTTTAGTATGTTTTTAAAAGCGGGTCTCTGGGGACAAGTATTAAACTCTTCTTGATAGGGTTCGGTCATACATTGATATATTTTATTGAAAATATGAGAATATAGTGGACAACATTCCTAAATAACCTAGTATAGATTTAAGGAATAAATGTATATAATTAATGTTATTAATAATTTTTATATAAATTACATTTGTTCAAATGTGTAGTTGAAAACTGTATGATTATCTTTGGGTGAAAGAGTAGATTAATGACATCAAAACTTCATTGTTAGAGGATACTATAAATGAGGCTGTTATGTCTTTCTGTATAATTTACGAGGCGGAATAGGCAGGGGCAGTAAGAGAGAACAAGGGAGAGTAACAAATTGTTTATTTCTTAGTGAGTCAGACTCTTTGCTACTCCTAGCAACAGTTGCTATAAAATCTATATGTAATTTCCTTAGAGTGGTCAACTGGATGCCTGGATGATCCCCATAAGTACTTCTTATGAATCTTTGCTTAAGACAAGTATTTGTGAGAGCTGCAAAATCGGATCATATATAAATACAAAAGTTTCTACTCCCTTATTTTGACAGGACCTTATTTTCACTTGAAAATGAAATAACACACATAATATTTGCATCACTTTTAATATCTTCTATTTTCAACCTTCAAATATATAGTTTTATACAACACAAATTTTCAATAAAATCTTATATCTATGAGATAAAGTAAACGTATTTGGCTTAATGAAATAACAAAATTAAATTACAAATTTAATACAAGGTATGCAAATAGTTTTAGAGTTATGAAATACAACAGATGTTCTGTTTAAGCCTCTGTGATAAAACCACACCATTGACAGTTCCAGCAGGAATGTGGAACTGCAATCACTTAATATTTTATCGCCTTTTAGATGGAATAGGCAATTTCATGGAATGACTTTTACAGCGATAGTAAAAAAAGAACTCTTAAAAGAGGTCAAGCACAAATCTTGTGGCTTTATATCCATCTAGTTATAGTTCTTATTTTAATATAGATCTATTACTGTGGTAATACGAGATATATATAAGTGTTGTGTCTTTTCAAAAAGTTTAGAGTATATTTCAAATTAAAATATTTCGTTTTTTAGCCTGGAAAAAATAACGATGAAAGTGGCCAATAACTGTCGTACGTTTTAATTAAGTTGATAATTTGTAATATACTGAAGGAAATTTATTCTTTTCTACTTGTGTTATGTGTTTTGTATATAAACTATAGTTTTATTTGATCATTTTTTCAACAGAACCAGCCTGGTCATTTTTAGGTCCAAACAGATTATAAACCGTTTCTAAGATTTTCATAGAATTTTCTTATATTTCTATATAGTTTTGAACTAAATCAGATTTTAAAGCAAAGCTCAAACAGGCACTCAATAATAATAAAAATAAAGATAAACTACAAAACATAACAGATATATGGAATCTGTTCCATAACATCTGTGACATTATGTGTTATTTTAGCTAACCTATTTAACCCTCCAGAGGGCGCATGGGTTTTAGAGACACGAATAGGCGCATCGGTGTTTTCGACCGAATTAACTTTTTTATCAAAAAAGAACAGAGATTTGATGGAAATGAAGGTAAATAAGTACATTACATAGTATCTGAAATGTTTATTGACATAAAAACATAACTTACCCTAAAAAAATACAAAATAAGGTTATGTAACTAAAAAGATAAAACGATTCTTGATAAAAAGATTCTACTGTCACAGATCTTAGGCTTGATCATCTTCACTTTCTTCTCCGTCATTCCCAGCACAAGCCACACAAAAACGCGTACGGGTATTGACCCATACACCCACCCGCCCACCCGCTCACCCATATGTGTACGGTGGTATTGATGTACAGTGGTACTGACCCACCAACCCACCCATATACGTACAGTAGAACGAGTATGGGTGGGTGGGTGGGTCAGTACCACTGTACGTGTATGGGCGGGCGGGTGGTTCAGTACAACTGTAAGTGTACAGGTGGGTCAGTACCACTGTACGTGTATGGTTGGGCGGGTGGGTCAGCACCACTGTAAGTGTACGGGTGGGTCAGTACCACTGTACGTGTAGGGGCGGGTGGGAGGGTATTGTTTTTATTTATTCTTAAGATGCCGATCGTCAAGATTTTGGCGAATATGGATTTCGAATGAGTGATGAATGTAGATCAATGAATGTAGTCATTGTTACTATCTGAGTTTGACTTAGCTCTGAAAGAACTATTTATGAATAGCCCAATAGCCAGAGCAACTATGGAACCTAGAGCTTTAGGTGGAATCCGAACCACGTTGTGTTGGTCTGATTTTCAGCTAACTGAGAAGTCTGACACTCAGTTCTCTTCCCTACAACTACAGGTTTTTAATTTTAACCTGTAGCTACAATTATAATTAAAAACCAAACTTTCTCTACGTTATCTAAGTGGTAAATTATAATCACTACGTTCCC
This sequence comes from Stictocephala bisonia, assembly GCA_035578905.1. Taxonomy (NCBI): domain Eukaryota; kingdom Metazoa; phylum Arthropoda; class Insecta; order Hemiptera; family Membracidae; genus Stictocephala; species Stictocephala bisonia. The sequence continues at coordinate 34,987 of JAQJVL010001813.1, forward strand.
CATCACGTTGCTACCTACTGCTCAATACAATAGTATCAAGGCCACATCTTCTGTCACCATTAAATTGGAGGGTATGATATAAATGGTATAAAGTTTACAATGTTCTAAAAAATTAGAATTTTATTTTGGCATTCTATGTGAATATCATGAAGTCGGCTTTAGTGGCACAGTGCTAAATCCCAGCTACTTGGAGACAACATTTGTAGATTGTAGGTGATAGGCTGTATGATCAGTCCACTTAATACCGACATGGTGTCCGCTCAATGGTTGCTATCTGTGTGTCCTATAATGAAAACGTCTTGGGTGTATTCGTGTTGGGTGGTAATCAGAGTCAGGATGTTGTATAGGGATGCAAACTGAATATGGGAAATCAGACCAATACTACAGGGTTTGGATTCCACGTAAAGCTGTAGGTCCCGTAGTTTTACTGGCTGTTAAGCTAGTAATAAGTACTTCTTTCTAAGGAACAGGTGACCTTAGTTAGTAACAATGACTACACTCGTTCATCTACACTAATCACTCTCTCAACGATGGGCGTCGTATTAATGAGTAATTATAATAGTAATTAATACATACTCTAATGTATTTGTGAATATTTCCGAACATGTTTTATGCAAATGTTGCATTTTAAATATACGTCTTAAACTAGTAACGTGTTACTGTCTACGTTACGGTCTCTGGAGAACTATGTCGACCACATAAACTGAAGTCTGTAAAGTCCTTGAGGACTGTAGTGCTCATAGTTTCTACCGTAAGATTAACTGCTGCTGAAAGAGCTTGTTCCATAGATTCTCCCCCTGAAATGTAATTGTATATGAAAATCACTATAGTTAAAGTGATTAGGGAGATCTCTTATTTAACATAACGTGAATAGTGAGTTAAAATTTTAACAAGTATAATACCGCTATATTATATTACCAGGATGGTTAAATTATAATAAAGAAACAAAAGATATTTTAAATATACGCTGAACGATCACGTTGCAGCAATTTCATTTATTTTTTTATCTCCATACACGATGGATACCATCAGATATATTAAGGTAGTTATGGAGAAGGTAGTGCCAGTTTTTTTATATTTTTGAATAAATACAATTATTTACCGTCTACATAAATGATAATCGATTATTGATTATTCATTCGTTAGTAAGACGTCGATCGTAGAGACATGGGCGAATATGAGGGGTGAATGAGTGTGATGAGTGAAAATGAACGAGTGTAGTCATTGTTACTGGCTAAGGTCGACTGATCCTTTGAGCTATTTATTAAGTGCACAATCGTACATCTAAGGGAACTACGCTCTACGTGGAATCTGAACTACGTAGTATTGGTCTGATTTTCAAATAACTGTCAAGCTAGATACTCAGTTCTCTTCCCAACGCATCTTCCCAGTACCTTAACTACCACCCAACATGGACACTCCAGACTTCTCTCGTAGCGTCCATTTTCATGGCAGCCATTAAGCGGACACCATGTAGTATTAAGAAGACCGAATATAAACTCAACTAGTATCGAACACTATATTTGTAAAAATATAGATTATCACGTTACTTTAAAAATTGCATATATTTAGATACAAATATTAATATTGTCATTCTCCAAAGGAGTGCTATGAAATATCTTTGGAGCACCGTTGTTCTTAAGATAAATGCTATCACAGTAAAAGTGTTACCTGTGAACAGGTTAACTGACAACATATTTTACAGCATTTTATTTATAAAAACTTAAAATAACTTTTATGACAACGTTCGTATTGTATTAAATAACAAATGAGTTTAACACAATAACAACTGTTTTAGCGAGTAACTCATTGTATGCTAAACACAATGAGTTACGTGAAAACACACATTATTGATAAAACAGGATAGTGTATCAAACTCATAAGTGGAAAACAATTTGTATTTTCTTTTTAATATATTCGTACTAAATGTGTAGTAACAAGAATATGAAAGTTGTGATTACGAAATTCTAGTATAATTTTCTATTTTTTTTCATTCGAGAAAAGTTATAATGATGAGGTATGGTAACAACTTGTTTAACATTGAGGGAAGTGAATAGCGACGTTTTATTTACATAAAATGGATACTTTTTTTGACTACATGTTTTTAAAAGCTTTGAAATGAAATATATGGAAAGATGTAAACTGTCATAGTGAAATGAAAATAAAATCAAATAAGTACTTACAAAATCTTCACACAAATTGTTAAATATAACACTTCCTGTAACTTCATGTACGTTAACTTATATTTACAGTATAACATAAGTAAAATTATAACAGGTTTAATCTCTCTATTTTGTTAATTATAAGACGTTATGTTTTTACTGTTACGAGTGTTTTAAGCTTGACGGCGCATAACGTGATTCAGGTACAGCTGTATATTCAGTAAATTGCATCAGTGCTGTTGAAGGCACCATTATACGATACCACGTAAACAATCCTCAAACTACCGTACTCCTACTACGAAATATGTGTTCGGATGATCCATCTTCTTTATCGCATACATTTTTACTGTTTATATATTTATTACTGGGATCAGCAGTGTCTTATAGTTAATTTGTCATTGAGTACGACATTTAATAATCAAATATGATAATTAGTAAAATTATCTGTTTACTGTCGGTGCAGAAATTATGTAGCCTTCATCAACAGCCTGAGGCTTCCTAATTTCTATGGTCTGGATTTTTATGCTTGTAGACCCACCCACCCATTTATACACATACAGTAGATTTGACCCACTCGCCCAACCATACACATAGAGTAGTATTCACCCATCCACCCACCCAAACACAAAAAGTGGTATTGACTCACCCACCCACCCCATACACATACAGTGGTGTTGACATATCCACCCACCCATACACATGCAGTGATGTTGGCGCACCAGCCCACCCATGCACTTACAATAGTACTGAAACCCCCGGTTTAATGATTCAGGGGTTTTAATGAAACAGAAACAGTACAAGAATTCGATATAAGCTTCAGTACCAAGGTACTGGGGAGTGGAAGAACCGTCAACTTTCAGAACTGAAATATAACTTTTATTAAGTCAAAATATTATTTGACGTTCCAACAACAAAATATTTGTTTTGAAACCATGTTATAGTAAAATTATTTAGTTATAAATAGCTATAAGAAACTAATATATCATAAAATAACCAGTTTTTTACTTATAATCTTTTATGTTTCTAAACTTGTTTATCACAATCTAGAGTGCAAATTCAGTAATAAACATATCTCGTTTTAAGACAGTTTCAGCTGTTAGTGAATAATATAACAGTGAAGAACCAAACAGAGGTCACATTCACTAGTGCACTAAATGAGTGTCCAGGTAGAAAATTGTGGTTTCAAGTTAATCCTCCAGGTCTCCGTGCAGATACTAGACCCAGCACTGTAATCAGTCCCTCCCACTTTCATCTAGACTAAACTTAGTAATTATTACTACAGAGATGTACAAAATTTACATCAGACGTAATATTTCTTTATCTTCCACTGAGGGGTTCACTATAAAAAAGTGAATTATTCTTCTTTTCAAGTCAAAAATATTTTCAAATATCAAAACATTTTGTTATTTTAGTACTACCAATAACACCAAACTGTTAACTTTGTAAGTTGCAATTCCAATATGTAAATTGTATGAAACTTACAAATCTGCTAGATGTTGAACATTTTATGTCAAGAATACAACTACAAGAAGCTTAAAACTAAAAATATCCTAGGTTAACAAAATAACAAAAAGATTTTTATTCAACTTATAATTTGATACATATAATACACATTTATTGTAATTAATTATTGATACAACCATCAAACTGTATTCCATTAAAAATACTTCAATTTATATAAAAAAATAAAAGTTTTGCTGACTAAAGGCATGTTAAAACGTTGTTAATTAACTCTAATAAAAAATAAGTTCCAAACATTTAATTATCCTGATAAGTTTGGGTTAACATAATAGACATTTAATTAACTAAATAATTTACCAAGGATTTGTGATAAAACTACGATCCTTACCTACTAACTCTAGCAAAAGTCAATAACAAATAGATCAGTTTAAGTTATTTAAATAGAACACTGCCTACAAAAATTACATTATAGCCTTCTATATCCTGGAAATGTTCCATAACTTTTATTCAAAAATAAAAAACAATGTCCTCTAACTTTCTAACGCATTTGTAAACAGACAAATAAATTCACTATCAAAACTGTCATATCACTTTTAGGAGAAACATAAACAACACTAGCATTACCGATTTAATTAAATTAATGTAATATTTGTAAAGGATTTCTGATGTAAAAAACTAGAAGATCTGAAAACTGTTCAACCGTAACACTCGAGATAGAAGAGTGTGTAAATGTGGTGAGGGAGTGTTGATGGATGAGCTGTCAAAGGATAATCGCCTTACCAGCGACAAACCTTCTATAAACACCTCACAAAATACCACGTATGTCAATGATTGTAAACATCGACAATCTTTGAAGAGTTTTATCAAAGGGGTTTTTACGGGAAAATATATTTAAAGAATGTTTTTTACTACATCAGAAATATAGTTATATTATTTGTAAATTCTTGAAATTTAAAAACCAATAGGATCTTTTCCGTTATACGTATACCACTATTTAAATATATTGAATAATACATTTTAACCATTGTTTGGTATAAATAACGGAACACAGTATTCAATTTATTGATTTAAAACATGTTTTCCTCATTTTCAACCTTTAGAATCCCAATACATCGAGGCCGCCCATATACATCGCGCCGCGGCAGTTATGGTTAGGTTAGGTTATTATATTGTAGAATGAACCTGTAATTTGTAAAAACATTCTACAATAGGCTATGCTAACCTAACCTAACCATAACTGCCGCGGCGCGATGTATATGGAAATATTTTGGGATTGCTGACACATAACGGAAAAGATCCGACATTAAATAGTGGTATACGTATAACGGGAAAGATCCAACCAATAAACTCTGTAACTTGCTTAGGCTTGAAATTCATATCTAGAGGTTTTTGCAAAAACCCTATATAACATTGAATAAAACATAATTCTGTTCAAATTTTAAGGTGAATATGAATAATAAGATAAGTGTGAGTGACTTGTGTTGTCTTTTTACGAATTGTGTTCGACTTATACTTAGAAAGGGCTATTTATTACTAGCCCAACAACCAGGGCAACTAAGGAACCTACAGCTTTACGTGCTATAAGAACCACGTAGTATTGGTCTGATTTCCATCTAATCGAAAAGCCTAATACTTAGTTCTCTCCGACACTGATTACCATGCAACTCTAGTAGTATCCACGCAGATGGGAACCATTGAGCGAACGCCATGTTTGTTGGCTCTTACATTATTTTATGACAATTAAATGAAAAATGGCTTTATATGGAGGTGAATTTAGGACTATAGAGTCCTCTCTACCACTTAACCTCAGATAAATAAATACAATTTGAGATAAATAACGTAAAATTATATTACACTCTACGCAATGCAATATATATCAAAATAAACAAAAATTTAAAGATTAACTATTTTAATAAAACTATTCAATACAACAGAAATTTGCACTAACTATTCAAAATATAATAGTAAAATTCTAAAAAAAGAAACAAAAACGCTTTTAAAACAATCACCCATTCATACCTTACTCACACCCCACATAGCCCCCGCAAACCGCCAGCCCACCGTCACTACAGATCCGCAACAAATCCGAATCGAGGGTAACCCTCGATTATTTTAATGCTGCCAGGGTGCGCATTACAAAGGCGACAAGCTGTTATAGGGAAAGATTTGTTATATAAAGTAGTACGATGTACAGGGACTGATAATATTGATGCTTCCTGATGATTATTTCTAGAAATTATTTCGTTCATGAACCTGAAACTCTCGGACAAGTAACTGGGATTTTTTTTGTTTTTTTAAATCTTGTGAACCAGTAATAGTAAATGATACTCACGAAGCTGTTTAAGCTGATGGTTGTTTTCTAGCAAGTTTTATATCTATTCCAGTGTGTTAAATAAGCAAATATCATAATTATTGGAGAAAAAATATTACAAATAAGCAAGATTAAATATTTCAAGTCCAGTTCATTTCCATATATTCCATACTCTATTGTAACAAGACGGTGATATTGTTACTTAAGAGTATGGTTCATTTATTATTATTATTTAGTTTTTTTTTTTTTTTTTAACACGCATTAAGTGAAATATTACTACTATAACTACATTAATAATGCTAAAAAATATATTATCAAGAAATTAAATATAATGGTATTTTAACTTATATTAAAAGCAAATTTGTTAAAGATTTGTCGCTTGGCAAGAGATATCGTTCTAAAGTATACATCCCACAGAAGTGCTAAGCTGTTTCAGACTGACGGACTCTTGGGAAATTAACTGACCTTAAGGAGTCAGCTACACAGATGTTACATTTCATCCTTAAAGCAAGTAGTTCTGTTTAGCTTTATATTATTTATTAAAAACTCTACCAAATGCAGTAATTATTTTACGACTTTATATCTGATTTACTGGCTTAAATTAAATTTAAGAACTTTTCGTATTACTTATTTATTTATTTATTTTTATTTTTTATTTATTTATTTTTTTTTTAAGTTAATTGTATTTATCATTTTAATTAACGTATTGCTGCTATGTACTAAATCAGCAGTTTACGAAAAAAGTATATCAAACTTTAAAATCTGGAGTGGGTGGTGGTTGAGACTTTAAGAGAAACTTTAAGGGATGGTGTGGGTAGAGCCAATATGATGTACACACAACCGTCGGTTTCTCCTCAAATTTATTAGTTTGATGTAGTTGTATCAAGTGCTTTTTGCAATTAAACCCGGATTAAGATTTTTAATTGCACAGGGCGTTGTCTTGGACGTAAATCGTGAGTTTTCGGAAGCTCATTACGTAAGTAAATGAATGTCATTTGTAGTTGTTTGGAGGTTACAAACACGCTGCAGCAACTTCCAAGCGGCAGTCAACTTGCAAACAAATTAGCCATAGCTCCTCATCTACTGGCGTGGCACTACTGATAAGCTCTCCGTTTCCCATCGAAGAGATTCCTGGATCGATTCCTGACCTTGGTTATTTATTTTTGCTTATTATAGAAATAATAAGCTTCTATCATTGTATTCCAGTTCATATAATACATTTAATTTCATCTAAATAAATCATCACATTACTATTACATTTTATGTTACATCATATTATATCTAAAATGTTCACAAATAAACTACCATGTCATATTTGTGATATAATAATAACAACAATACTATATCGTGGAAGCATCGAAAATTGGAAAGTACACAATATTCTATAATAACCATAAGTATAGAGAAAGTTACTGTCAAGAGTGGAGAGCGTTTGTGGCGCTGTTTAGGGAAGAGTTCTAAAGCCTTTATAAGGACAAATAAGGCTAAAACCACTATATACTCTTCTAACGAGAGTCATAGTGGGCAACATCTCACTACAATGAGATCCCTGACGCCAAACTCCCTGTATCGTACTGCATCCTCAGTACCTGGACCAGCTCAACCCTATAGTGCCACACCTGCGACTTCACACACTCCCAGTCTTGACACCGTTACAACCCCGGCAGTATAGCAGCCAGCAGAGTGGCAGAGTACCTCACTACCTAACCCAGTCCTGCAGGAAGAAAACCTAGCCCTTAGAAAAGAATTGGAAGAGGGTCTTGAAGAATTACGAGAAATCCTGGACCATTCAATCGAGTCCGATCAAAGGCTTCTTCAATATACTGAGGACGTCTTCCTGCCTCCACCTTCTGTCCATCCAATAACACCTGACCACCCGACCACGGCCTGTTCGCCTACCAGCGTAGCAACTCAGACTCTGTCTCTAAGTCTCCTCTCACTACCGAATGTGCCGTCCAGTGTTCATTGACATCTAGTTTATTTGAAGACCAACTTATAACATATAACAGAGAACTAACGGAAACTAACGACAATAATTTAACACATGACAAAGATACGTACCTATATAAAATGAATAAAGTATATTTACCAGCTCGCTGAGAGTAATAGAGTATTAGGAAATAAGTCGTTATACTTAGAGCGTACCATTAATGAGTCTAATCAAAAGCTAAAATTAATTAGCAATTTTCTTACTCAAAACAATGACTTAGCCAGAAATAATGAAGCTTTGGAATCTGCAAAGTCTAATTGTCATGTTGAAAACAGAATGTTGAACAATACGTGCGTTAAACTTGAGATAAATGTTAACAACTTAAAACTAGAGTTGGCAGATAAAACTGTTGCTCATAATAAAATTCTTTTTTTTCAGTGGATGGTTGACAACTTTTTGTTTGTAAATGAAGACAAGTCAAAGATAATTAATTTTTCCAAATCTAGTTCTGTTGCTCAAAATATCAACCATTTACTCTTAGAAGACACTTATATTGAAACCAGTGATAGTGCTAATTTTCTGTGAAAAATTTATAAAAACTTAAATTCCATGAGAATATTATTAAAAAATCAACACCAAAAAATAATTGTCTATTCCTCCTTCACAGAATATCTTTGTATTCCAATAGTAGAATGCTTCTGTTCGCTTATCATGGTTTTTTTATCCCTCACCCGTCCTACGTCATTCCAATTTGGGGTTATGAAAGCTCTCATACACAAAAATTGTTTGTAATTTAGTAGAAAGTAATAAGAACCATTCTGTGGATGGGAAGTTCATCACCTTGCAAAGGCATCTTTTGAGCGAACCATCTCTTAACTTTTACTAGCAATTATAAATATGAATCATTGGTATTTCTAAATAAAAATATAAATTTCTTCCTTTGTCCTAACCAACCAACCATATGCTTAGGAGTACACAGTCATGCTCATTAGCTATTCCTGGCCATTCATCTTCTCATTTTGAAAAACAGGTTTACTATTCTTTTATCCAACACTTGCCAATGCAATCGTGCCAAGAGAGACATTGTATATAGACATAATGAACCCATATACAATGACTTTAAGGCTTAAAAAAACGTTTTAATTTAATTCTGACAAATATAACATTGTCAATATTTTATATAAAAATAAATAAAACAGACTGTGGAGGAATTACTATCTGTATATATTAACGGCATGGTCTCCACAAACAGAATTTAAAGTATCTGCAAGTTAAAACGAAATGTCAAACTCCAACTGAATAAAAAAAATAACTGCTGGCGCAGTTAAAACTAGATCCTCTAAGCCCTGGTCGGCCTTAAAATGTTCAACCTACCGCTAAAGCTCATAAAAACCTTCCCAAATATGACAATTCTTTTTATTTACATACAAACGTAAATTTCTCCCATATTTTATATTTAGACTAGCGTATTGTGTAAGGACGTTTGTTTTACTGTACAGTTGTTAGTTGTTTTAACTAGTTTTTCTTTATTGATAAATATTTTTGTAAATGGATTTAGATTCGTATATTTGAAAACTAAAGTTACTATTATAAACAAAGCATGTTTATTCTTATATTCGTAATGCCCTTACTACTATAAGATGTATACTAGTGTAGTTATCACATCTGACATAATATTTTGGAAGGACAATCACTCACACTTGTATTCCTTAATAGCTCATAAAGGCTGACTTAAATACATCGGTGTTCCATATTTTTTATCTATTTAAGTTCTAGTGACATAAGAAAACATGGCATTGCTTCCATCTGTCAAGTGTACTTTGCATTGACATTTTAATTTAGTTAACTTGAAACGTATCTTTTTGTAAGTAACAATATACTGGGTGTCTCCTCTGAACTCTCTGATAAGCCTTCTTGGTAGTTGTTACTGGTTCATTTAGAATAAAAACTACTATATTTAAGTGTCCGAGACACCTTGGTTATCCTTCCAGTCACCATTTTGTTTTGTGTATGTATGTTTTTGTTTTTTTACTTATAAATTTATATCTAAAAAATCAAAAAGTTTATTAAAAAGAAATTTTCCATGGCTCTTTATAACATAAACGTACATTTTAAGAAAAAAATACTAGTTTTCCTCTATCAAAGTGTTCAAAATGCAACCATTTCAATGTTAAATAACTTCTAAACTAATAATTATATTGAAAATTACACTGAATAATATTTTTTAAACAATACTATTACAAATTCAATGATATAAGGATTTTGAAAATCGGATGAAAAACTACAAAGAAATAATAGTTTATGTAACAGTATTGAAAATTCAATATGCCAGTATTGACAGCTGATAGTATCAGCTGATGGTAATAAAGCATCTGTGATAGTCTTAAATCAGCTGACTATTACAATAAAGTTTATGATAACATCTGATTTACATATTTCTAAGCTATGTGTCAAGCAACATCGAGCGTGGCTGTTCCTTGGATAGGTGAGCGATTGCTTCCTTGCACGCAGCCCACCTTTCTGGTCACTGGTTTGGAAGTCAACTGTATTCCTTTCGATCACAGGTTGTGTTAAATCGGGTTTCTCAGCCCTAACATCTCCTGGTATAATAAAACCTTCTTTGAAGTTTGATACAGTTTAGTCTATAGGTAAGCTGTACCGTGGGTATTAATTACTTTTCAAATTTAAACATACGAATCAGTTATTTTTGTACTCAATTCAATGTTGAAAGTGATAAGAATGAAATATATTTTTCACATATAAATATATTTCCTTAATTGAAAAATATATTTTACTCTATCACTCTGATCAGTGCCAACCATTTTTATACTATAACATAAGTTTTATAATACACTTACAACTATTTAGGGTGTTAGGTTTAAGAATAAGTATAGAGATCTAATATATTTTAATACAGTACAAGTAAACGTCACACAACACAAATTTATTACAATATAAGCACAAAATGCACAAATATTATGGTGATCGATTTCGGTGAACCACGCTCACCTTTCTCAGACCAGAGGGATTCACAAAAGATTCTGTGATTAGCTCATAAATAAGTAATCCTTTCTGAGCTAAGGCCAACTCAGATAGTAACAATGACTACACTCGTTCATCTACACTCATCACACTCATTCATGCCTCATATTCACCCATATCTCTACGATCGGTGTCTTAGAGATGAATAATGAATGAATAATGAATATAGCATCATGTTTAAATTATATTTTTATACAACAATTCATTATTATAGTATTGTTATAATCAACTATTGGTATTATTTCTTGTCATAAATATATTTCTTACAATTTCCTTGGCCACAAATATATTTTCCTACAGTTAGTTATAATATTAAAGTTTATTATTTTTGTTGTGTTTAAGTATTTTAATCATTTAACCTTTTTTACTACTATTACAAAAATGCCACAAAAATGGGGTAGTGAAGTCACTTACAATGTTTATCGTTCGTTAAATTGAAGGGCAATTTATTGCTGGCATAAAAAGAAATTAAGAAGATTTTAACAATCTTTTCATTACTTTTAAATTACCTCGGTTGATTCTAAAGGTAGGCAATTTTCTTATCATTATGGAACATTTATTGATGTACATTTAGTGTAAATCTGACGATTTATTATTTATATAATATGTTTTATTTGTAATGAATAGGTATAAAATAGTATTGTTATTATTTATGACAATGAATATCTGCCTTTTTAGATAACAATCACAAATTATATTTACATCAATTGTCTTTGAAAAACAGAGGACATTGTTGAGCCTTTAAAATAAAAAATATACCTTTTATTATTTACAAACTCCCTTCTTCATTCACTATTTGAATCACAAAGAGAGGTGCACCCACCTAACCTTAACTCCTTCTTGATATTTAGGCTTGTATATTTTTTCCATTATAAATATACAACACAAACAAGGCTTTAAAATATGATACATGGTGGGATATCGATATGATTTTTAAGTTCACTCAAAACATACAATCACACCTTACATATAATCTAAGTGAGATATACAGAATGTATAAGCTGTAAAGAAAATATGCCTTTATTTTTTATACTACTGGATATACTAGTTTTTAAATCAGCAATATCGTTATGGTGCAGAATCAAATTAGTATATTATATAAAATGTTCCGAAATAAAATATAATTAAATTATATAATAACTACTTTAAATATTTCATTGTAATTTTATAATATAGCATACAAAATTATATCAAAATTTGTCTTACCTAGCTGAAGTCGTAAATGATTCTTTTCAATTTCAATAAGTATATTATCTTGCAACCACTCCATTACTCAAATAATATACTTGGATACTGTGTATGTAATATAAGAAGATCTCATTGCAGATTTCCCCGGAGCTACCCATTCTCATTGTGGTTTGTTCAACTATCAACAGGGATCCACGCTAGTAAATAGAAATAAGAAATATGACATAAGATGGGTTACCACCTTTCAGCATAAAATAATTTAAAAAGATATAAATAATGAAAAAAGAAAATTTTTTTTAATTATTCAGCATAAAATAATTAAAAAAGATAAAAATTTAACAGCCATAAAGTAAGATATTAATTGGTGTCACTATTTTTCAATTTCATTCTTCAATGATATTTGTGTGACTGTTTTTAGAAACGTTTACTTTCAAAGTTATCCAAGTAAATTTCAACAGAATCAATAATTCAACCATAACAAATATATTTTTATCAAATCAAAAATATCATCAGCACTATATTAATAAAACTGTACGTGCAGTAGTTTGATTACGTAGAAAATTTAACATTCTCTGGTTGTTCCATAAATAAGGCAAACATTCCTAGGGATTTTATTTAATCAAGAACTGTTGGTAAAACAATATAATTATGTTAAAATAATGTACACAAATACATCAAAACTGCTGTGAACAATAAAACAAAAACACATAATAAATAAAACTTTGAGAAAAAAAATTTTATTGCGTAAATACTTGGCAAAGGGCCACAATATAATGCCACATATTAGTGAAAGAGGTATTCCTTCCCAAGGGGTGCACTAGCATTGGCCCAAATGTATTTGACATTTCGCAAATCTGATGTCGTTTATTGCAAAGCCAATAGAGCTTTTATCTTTAGTTATTATTGAAAAGAGCACAACATATTTTTTGCGATGATTTTTCACACAATTAGAAACATAAACAACTATTAGTTTAAGTTTTAACTGATACGACTGATACGCTACGCGTAGTAATTTTGGGAATAGGCTCCTATAATTAAATATTTATGTTTGATACATTCTTATTAAATGATAATTCTAATAATATAGGTCGTATCTACTTTGTATATACAAATACATTGTGAGCTACACAAAATAGTTCACAGAGGCTCGTATAATCTATTCTCTAGGAAACATAAAACATAAACCAAAGGTGACCAAGATTATTTCAAAAACATGCCTTGAATCAAAGAACATTCTATAAGTTAAATTTAATTCTAAACGAAAAAGTACGACTGTCTGATAGTTATATTATTGGTCTCTTGTCAGACAGCTGAATCTTGCATACGCAATTTTTTATAATCAATGACAGCGTACGTGTACAAGCGGATGGGTGGGTCAATCACACCGTGCGTGTATGGGTGGATGGTTGGGTTTATGACAGCGTACGTATTCGGGCGGGTGGGTGAGTTAATGACAGCGTACGTATACTAATATTCTTCTTATAATATACATAATAACATACTTATACCACAATCTAAATAGATGTGTTTAATATTTTCTGCTATTGTTTGGTAAGTTTTTTGTGTACAATTTTCGAGTTAGACTTCTATAACTACATCAAAACTGCATACAGCCATACCGGACCCATCCAACTCAATTTGGTTTTGATACCCTACCTGCTACTCAGTAATATTGACCCACCTGCCCACCCATATATTCTATATCAACCTGACCAAATGATCTCACCTATTAGGTGTTGATACCCTACCTGCTACTCAGTAATATTGACCCACCTGTCCACCCATATATTCTATATCAACCTGACCAAATGATCTCACCTATTAGGTGTTGATACCCTACCTGCTACTCAGTAATATTGACCCACCTGTCCACCCATATATTCTATATCAACCTGATCAAATGATCTCACCTATTAGGTGTTGATACCCTACCTGCTACTCAGTAATATTGACCCACCTGTCCACCCATATATTCTATATCAACCTGATCAAATGATCTCACCTATTAGGTGTTGATACCCTACCTGCTACTCAGTAATATTGACCCACCTGTCCACCCATATATTCTATATCAACCTGACCAAATGATCTCACCTATTAGGTGTTGATACCCTACCTGCTACTCAGTAATATTGACCCACCTGCCCACCCATATATTCTATATCAACCTGACCAAATGATCTCACCTATTAGGTGTTGATACCCTACCTGCTACTCAGTAATATTGACCCACCTGTCCACCCATATATTCTATATCAACCTGATCAAATGATCTCACCTATTAGGTGTTGATACCCTACCTGCTACTCAGTAATATTGACCCACCTGTCCACCCATATATTCTATATCAACCTGATCAAATGATCTCACCTATTAGGTGTTGATACCCTACCTGCTACTCAGTAATATTGACCCACCTGCCCACCCATATATTATATATCAACTTGACCAACTGATCTCACCTATTAGGTGTTGATACCCTACCTGCTACTCAGTAATATTGACCCACCTGTCCACCCATATATTCTATATCAACCTGACCAACTGATCTCACCTAAAAGTACGTATTGTTAAACCATTAATTATGTAATTAATAAATTGAGTTTCAACCACGACTTATCGTTTAAAATTTTATATTTTTATTCCCAGTATTTTCATCTAGTCACAGTTATGTAATAGTGAGTTACATAGTCAGATTAAATCCATCTCAGCCGGGAGGGGAGGGAGCTCATCGATATGCCATTTTACTCTACCCTTAGTTCATACCCTTTCTAACATTTGGCTGACCGCCGTAACACATACACCATTCTATGCCTATATCCACCAATTGTTTTCCACACACCCTTCTGAGAATAAAGTTAATCACATCAACATATTTAATAATTTATTGTGGTAAGGTATGAATGGAATTTTTATTGATTTTACTGTGCATGACAAGAGATCTAATCAAAATATCTTTATTGGTTGACAACATACAGAGTTGCATAATAGCGTCATATATAGAAACTGTACAATCCTAAATACAAAATACTATTAATCAAAGGAACTGTCTACCTACAAGTAGTATTAATTGATCTAACAATCTTATAATAATAGTAACTTATCTCCATATTATCAAATATAAACACTAAACATCTTGTATGTTATCCGTGAGGTATTCCCTCACAGTGTAATAGCCATGACATACAAGGAGATCTTTAACTTATTACTTAAATCTGGGTGTGTCAGTAAATAATTGAATGGAGTTTGGTAATAAGTTAAATAATTTAATTGAATTGAAAGTCAGATAGTTTTGGTAAGAAGACGTCTTGTGTTGGGGAATTACTGCTTGGTATTTGTGAAAGGTATATGGAAACTGTGACCTGTTTAATTCAAAAGTTCTATTTTTGCTATGGAAAAAGGTAATGCAGTCAAGGATGTAAATTGATGGAAAAGTCAAAGTTCTGTATCCTTTAAAAAGGGGTTTGCTGGAAAAGTTGCTAGGTTTTTTAAATATTGCCCTTATGTTTTTCTTCTGTAATCTAAACATTAAATTGGTCCTACTGCACTCATGCCCCCACAATGCTACAGCATATGCCAGGAAAGGAAAAATCGTACCGTATAAGCCACTAGCGATACCTTTCGGTTCATAAATGTTGACGAGCGTGCATGAACTAAGATTTTTGCACACTGCCTCAATGTGATATTCAAATGTCAGTCTGTCATCAATGAACATTCATAAAAATTTAGTCACACTTTGTAAGTCAATATCCCCGTCACCAATCAGACATTACAAACCATTCTGCCTCATTTTATTTCTTATTTTAAATTCAATGATTTGATTTGTATCCGGATTTATTTTCAGAACATTTTTATCAAACCACTGAAGCAAGGAATTAGCTTCCTCAAAAATGTTTATCTCCAAATGTTCCTTATTATCAGCCACAAAACTTAGGGATGTGTTCTACATATTGACAGTGGCATTTCTTATGCCCTGAGAAGCATCGTTGGGAAAGAGGAGAAAAAGAATCGGATCCAGGATCGAGCTTTGGGGAACTCCGCACGTGACTTCTATCCGGGATGAAAGATAATACTATGTGAAAAACTGTTTTCAATTGCAGGTCACTTATTTAATACTTCCAAAAGGAACTTGTGATTGTAATGTGATCTTCCACTGAGATAAACCACAATAATATCACCTCCTCCTCACCCAAAGTACACACGCTGCAATATATGGCAGCAGGTTTTCACCCACAGAGACGGTTATTACAGTGGTGATGTGCTACCATCAATCTCATTTAAAATGTTATTTTATGGATATATTTCTCTCAGAGGGTTGTATTTACACGTTCTGTTTATGTAATAGGTGCGTCATTATGAAAACACTAGCCCACTTGTGCTATACATTTAAGTTTGTATTTATTTTTTGAAAGTTTAATATTTATTACAAAATATCACATATCATTTGGTATGATGACAGGTTCCAAATTGAATGTTATATGTAAATGCCTGTAGAATTGTATAGTGTTTATTTATTATTTTAAAACAAGTTTTATACTGTAAGGAAACTAATATTGTTATCGAATTAATAATACAATCGAATTAAATGTATTATTTATTTGTATTCTTTTAATTTAACAGATTATCTTTGTACTGGGCCATTTTTGTTTATAGATTTGTTGACAACTTTCTATTGATATTATAATAGCTTCAAACTGGTAATAAAATAATTTAAGATTTTGTAGAATTCAACAGTATTTCATAAATATTCATATAGTTAGTTAATGATAACTGAAAATAGAATATTTTTTATACGATATCTTGGTAGTACACCAGCCAACGCCAATTATTTAAAACTTTTAAACATAAAAAAAAAGATAAAAGATATATTTAAGGTTTATTGTCAGGAAATATACTTCTTAACGTTCAAATTTTTCTTTTTTATATAGAATTATCATAACAGTTTCAATATAATCCAAACCTATATTTCTGAAATGTTTTGAAATATGTTAAAAGAACCCCAAATATCTAACACTTTTCTTGTCATATCTAACATATTTATTATATTTTATGTTTCTCTCGATAGATAAATATAAATATATACAAGGTATATATATGAATAAAATAATTTTTAGCGATTATGAATGGAAAAAGTTATGAATTATAAAAAAACCCCAACTAGTATTATGAATTATATAGTTTCATTACAAATACATTCTTATAACTACTGTCAATTATATATTTAACTAAATTTTTACATACGAACACTTCATCTGCATATGTATTAGAAGATAAATAAATTTCCTATGAGGTACATATTTATAATTACATTTCTTATCAGATTAAAATGTGGGATAAATATTAATTAACTAAGTATATAAAACAAATGTATTTTATTATGTTTTATACTGCAATAATATTTTCAAGAAAACATACATTCTCTCAGAAAATGCGTAAACACTAGCCAATGACCTTGACCGGAGGGTTCCGACGTTATCGCAAGATAACGGAGTCAAGCAACATCGAGCGTGGCTTTCCCATGTATGGGTGACCGTCTGAGCGATCCCGTCCTTGCACGCAGCCCGCCTGCCCGGTCACTGTTGGTGGTTCGGAAGTCACCCTTAAGCCGTTGGTCCCCAAGTTAAGTGTTAGATAGAGTTTCTTAACCCTAACTTCACTTGGTAATATAAGACATCCTTTTTTAACAACTAAAAAGCATAACTTATGTGATCTTAAACAACCTAAATATAATACTACCGCAAATTATGTTCACTTAATACAATAATTATTTAATGAATCAATAAATAAAATGATCTGTCAATTAGTGTTAGGCTAAATAGAACAAATCTCCGCATAACTATTATGTAACTTATGTGCTTGGATACATAAATCAGTTGAATAAATTACGTCATTTTTAAAGAGCACGTATTTTTTTACCAAAAACTGTAGTTTAATGGTGACTTGTTAATGTTAATCTTTTTACACATATGCCATCACAGTAAGAACATGAGTTAATGTAGCTTCTATTTTAACAGTTTTTACTTACTAAAAATATTAATAATTGAAGTTACTGGAGAATTCTCGTGGATGTAGAACACACACGATACAGTCGCACTGGCATGTCTGTTGTCGAGGGGCACAGGGGAAATCAACAGCTTTCACCACAGACAGTGGCAGGGTTGTTGCATCCCTCAGTTATAAAGAACGTTTGTCTTTACCAATTACTTAAGGGGTGGTATTTAACTATATACTTTATTGCAAACAAAAAGTAAATATTAAAATAGTACTTATGATAGAAAGACAGAGGGTATTCGAAAAACATCATTTTATACAGTAATTCTTAACTAATTAACCTCATGGAAGTTGCACTTTGTAAAATGTATTTTAAAACAAATTCAAATAAGGATTTATTCAAAATTATTTAATGTATAGCTTAAAAAAGTTAAAGACGTTTCATAAATAATAAAAGGTATATTTTTCATATTAAATTCTCAAAAATATCCTCAGTTTTTCAAGGGCAATTGATGTAAATATAATTAGGGATTGTTATCTAAAATGGCAGATACTCAATGTTTTAAATAATAACAATACTATTTTATACCTATTTTTTTTTACAAATATAAATAATAAATTTTCAGATTTACACTAAATGTACACCAATAAATGTTCCATAATGATAAGATAATTGACTACATCTTTAGGTAGAATCAACTGAGGTAGTTTAAAAGTATTGAAAATATTAGTAAAATTCATTTGTTTAAAAAGTTGAGTTTGAATACTTCTTAGTTTCTTTTTATGTCTGCAAAAATTGCCTCTTCAATTTAACAAACGATAAACTATTATAGACTAAAAGTGACTTCAATACCCATTTTTTGTGGCATCTTTGTAATAATAGTAAAAAAAGTTAAATGATTTAAATACTTAAATATAACAAAAATAATAAGCTTCAATATTATAACTAAATGTTGGAAAATGTATTTGTGGGCAAAGAAATCTTCAAAAATATATATGACATGAAATATAAAAGTATAATCTAAACATGATGTTATATACTGATCACAAACACAATAATGATGCTATCTAAATGAATCAAATATAATAATGACACCATCTACACCACCTATAGAAATAAATAAATATTAACAAATAAATAAATAAACAAGTCAATAAACAAATTTAAAAAAATAAATTATTATTCGATTACAAACGTAGGTAATAAACGTGATTTTATGGTGCTCAATAATACGAGCATGTTGTCACTATTTCAATTGGTCTGGGTCATTATTTAGAGTACAAAGAAATATCTAAACGCTAAAAACAACTTTTTTTTAATGTTTAAATAGTACGTAGTCGGTAAGAGATCGTGATGAAAAAAAAGGAAGGACATCATAAAGTAAACTTACTATGATAAAAATATTGTCGATATAATTAAGAATTTAAAACATTTGACAAATTCCTAATGTTTTCGTATTTTAACGTATAAAAACCTCTCTTTCAAATGGAACAATTCGCCTATTTTATGATATTCAACTTCAACTGATCAAACCAAAAGTATGTTCCTTTGGGAGGCAAAACCTGGAGCACGGGACGTATTGAGTTTGGACTTGAAAAGAGAAACTTTTGAAATATTTTCCTGTATGAGCCCCTGGAGTATTTCCTTAGTCGGTCGGAACTTTGCTCTCTTGTCATTCTATTTTTCCACCCACAAACTTTCCAAAGTTAACATGTTCGACGTGATCCCTTTGGAATAACTTCAAATATGTATTCTATTATTTTCTCTACAGTGTATTTATATAAATCAAGCAATCATAATTCTATTTTAATGTTTTCGTGAATTAAGTGGTAGGTAATCTGATAAAACTACAATACGATTGTAAAAGCAAAGAGAGTTGAAATTTATAATATTTATGACTGTAGATAATAAGTACAATCTTTAAAACGAGAAAGATTGAATTTAAAAGATCAAGTTACTGAGTTCAAGTACGCTTTGTGTGATTCGTCACTTTTATTACTGTATTTAAAAATAAATAAAGGTCAACTTTAGTACAAACATTATCATAGTCATTTTATTTGATTTGTTATGTGCCTAACCTTATATAACCGAACATAACCTAACCTAACCCAACCCAACGTAACCCAACCTAACCTAATCTAACCTAACCTAAACCAACTCAACCCAACCTAACCTAAGCAATGGATATTTATAGATTTAATGGCATATAAATAAACTATAAATGAGAGAATCTCTACAATTTCTCACAATTTTATTTTTAATAATTTTTTTTCATGTAGTACAAGAAAATTTCAGTTATTAGCCCTAAATTTAGTATTTTAATGTCATATTAATATTATTGGTTTTGCTTGAACTGTTATTTTTTTCAATGAATCCATTATTTTTAAAAAACATTTAATTCCTGTACATATTTTTATCTATTCTACTCGTGATGCCACCTGTGATATTAAAATATATTAGATCTATCTATACTTATTCTTAAACCCAACCACCCTAAATCGTTGTAACATATAACTTATGTTATAGTAGCAAAAATGGTTAGCACTGATCAAAGAGATAAGAGTAAAATATATATCTCACTTAAGGAAATATATTTCCTATGTGAAAAATATATTTCATTCTTATCACTTTCAACATTGAATTAAGTACAAAAATAACCGTTTCATATATTTAAATTTGAAAAGTATGTAATAACCACGGTACAGCTTGCTTACAATCTAAACTGCATCAATCTTCAAAGAAGGTCTTATACCAGGAGATGTTAGGGCTGAGAAATCCGCTTCAACACAACCTGTGAACGGAAGGGATGATGTTGATTTTCAAACCAGTGACCAGGAAGGTGGCTGCGTGCAAGGAAGGAATCCCTCTACAGCCTATTACGTGTAAAATATATGTTGTATCCTCACATTTAAACTTCATCCCTACATATTCCCTTATAGAGTTCACAAATTATTACTCTAAAAATATACCGATTTTATTTGAATATAAACTCCATTTTCGTAAGCCTTCCAAGATATTAGTTAAAAATACCATATTGTAAATATATTGCTGGAAGGTAAATAAAAATGCTGTCGCTAATATTTCATAAATCTTGAAGAGGAAAATGGAGTTGATATTTCCCAGATCCTATTAAAAGTTATAAATGAAAAAGGGAACAAAAGTACAAATCAGTGGATGGAACCAGTGTTTACTAGAGTTGATGATTAGTTTTCCCTCATGACTTATCTAACATTTGGTTCTTATTACGATTATTATTATTATTATTGTTTTTTATCACTGTAATTAACCATGTTAACATAGCAATAAGTGTAAAATATTTACATAATTTTATCAAATTAGCATTTAATCACATAGCTACCTAATTAACTGCTTTTCATTTCTATTCAAATTTAGAAATATTACCATGTTTTGGTTAGAAGCGCAAATTATCGTTTCTTAGTTACAAAATGTGTTTCAGTAAAAAACGTTCAAAAAAGGATGCAATCATATTGTTGATTTATTTTAGTTATTGGACTACTAGTTTTGTACTGGAGTTGTTGTTTGTAAATTGTATTGGTGTTCGATTTAATTAAAATTGTTAGAGGCATTACAGAAGAAACGTGGATCTATTCAAAATACTCATAATCACGCCCAAAGAGTGTTAGTCACAAAGTAAGTTATCTATGTAAAGCGGATCGTAAACTCTACGTGTTGGGAAAGTAATCTCGATGGGGAAAACAATTCAATATATTTTTTAAAATAAAAACTTTTTTCAAGTAATCTAACACAATATTAATTTTCAATCTTGGAGTAAACCTTTGGATAAAAACGTTACGCTTGAAGTTCCACTAAGCGATTGACAACCCTCACATCTCTCTATTGACTTAACGTGTTGCCAATACTTCCCACGTCATGTGTGTAGATAATTCAATTCTCAGATATGAGATATGACACATCCTGGTGTGTATTTTATGGAGCCTAGGATGGTTGTAGATAACCTATGCAGTCTTGTTAGTAAACTTAGTTCTACTTATATACAGCCCAATAACCAGGGAAACTAGGGATATACAGCTTTACGTGGAATCCGAACCACTAGTATTGATCTGACTTTCAGTCAATTGGGAAGCCTGCTACTCAGTTCTCTACCGTATACAACATTCTGACACTGACTACTACCACTCAACATGGAAATCCCAGACTTCTCTAGTAGTGTCCAAGTTGATGGAAACCATTGAGTGGATCCCACATCAATCTCACCAACAATCACCGCAACAGTTTGTGCCCAAGTAGGTGGGTTAGAGCATAAACATAAGTATTTCTATGTTTACTTAGCTCACATAGAAGCTAGTAGTTAACTTCCAGCAAATCTCATTCTAACAACTTTCTTCAGCCATCACTCTCCTTTATTCTATGTACCACTTCTACCTTCTACTTTTTACTTCCTTCCATATGCGTTAGCATAGAGAGAGCATTGTGATCGTTAAAAAAATCTTTTTACAAGTTGGTTTAAAAATCTATTTTAGGGTCCCCGAGTCCAGAAATTGGTTTTTTCAAAAAAAAATGTTTGTGTCTGTCCGTATGTGTGTCTGCCTGTGTGTATGTGCAGCTCGCTGAAGACCATACGGATAGATACATTTTTTATGAAATTTGGTATGTATATGTATTTAGCCAATATATCCAGACCATTTTTAACTTTTATTAAACATTTTTTATGGGAAAAAACAGTTTTTTGCTAAAATAGAATTTTCTCAAAAACCGCTTAAAGAGTTTTAACTACATTTTCAAGAAGTATGTAAATTACGATTTAAAATATTTTAGTAAAAGCTGCATGTCTCTAACTTGACTAGTTTTTTAGCTATGGCAAAAAACATGCTTAGGAATCAAACTGGTAATTTTCAAAGTTTTTATTTTTTAGTGTTCAATATGGGGGAAAGTTTGAGTCAATTCTTTGGAAGAATTTATTAAAATTACTTTGAAAATGTGACTTTTTAAAGAATTTTTCAATATCTTATCTCCTACTCCATACCAATGTATTATTTTAAATAATAGTCCTTAATTGTACTTCAGCCTATAACTTAATATATTTAGTATAATCACTGTATCAGAATGTATGGGAAGTAAACAATTTGAGGAACGGCAAAACTATAGATAGATGTGGAAAGAAAAGGGTTTTTTAACAATTGTTTAAAAAAATACTAAATTAAGCTGTTCTTATAGCATGTTTGATTATTTGCTTAAGAACTTCCAACCATACGAATCGTGTATTTTATAAATAGAAGTGGTGAATGAGAAGGTAGACAGCAGATTTTATTATACGCTTACAGAATATATTAATAAGAAAAAAGTAACTTCTATAAAAGTTTTGTAAAGCTGTATATGTTAAATTACGATGAAGTGTAGCAAAAATCAAATTAATGTATCAAGTATGCTAGTAAGCTACTTAATAATTTGATTTTTTGCTAAACAAAATTAAAATGAATGTTTTCCTCAATATTTATTACATAGTCGTCTAATTTAAATAAAGAATGATATTAAGTACCTTCATTTATCACCAACATTTCTATTCTTCACATGTCCGACATTTTTTTACGATTCAAATTAAGTTTAAGCAAAGTCAATGTCATTTCATACACGAGTGTATTCATTTTGCATTCGGATTGAAAATTATTTACATCAAAGACAGCTGGTAATATATTCTTTCAAAAATACGTTATGTAATATTGATTTTATTTAATTATATGTAATAGCATACTGTACTATAAAGTAACAAATCAATATATGAATTAGCTGAATATTGGTATTATAAAACAGGACAAATGTATAACAAATATATATATATATATATAAATTGAAAGAGCTAAGAAAATGTATAGCATATTCAAGCGGAAGTGAAGTTCTTTTCTTGTGAAGTATTTTCAGTGTACGTAGAGAGTTATTTCAAAGAAACTTCTTGAAAAGAGTATCAAAGACAACCAAAACATAGAGCAAGCCTTGTGACTGTCTTTGTTTATGGCAGCTGTTAAAGTCACTCACTCAAATTACTTTTTCAATCCAAAGAAGATAAAAGAGTTAATTTCGTTTCAACGTTTGCATTATTTCTTTTAGATTCAAGTCGACTAACAGTTATTTTAATGAATTTTGTTATCTGTTTGAGTTACATACAATATATTATTAATTGTCTAGTTTTAGTAACTTAAGTCGGCACTAGTGGCATAGTGCTGTAACCCACCTACTTGGGGACAATGTGTTTTAGAGATTGTAGGCGATAAGTTCTGTGCTCGATCTTCTTAATACTGATATGACGTCCGCTCAATTTTTGCCATCAATGTTTACTGGAGAAGTTCATGTTTGGTGATAGTCAAGGTTCAGATGTTGTGTTAGAAAGTGAATGGAGTATCATACTTCGTAATCAGCAGAAAATCAGACTAATACTACGTGGTTCGGATTCCACTTAAACAGTAGATCCTGTAGTTGCCCTGAATATTAATAAATCGTTCGTCTAAGGAATAGTCAACCTTAGTCGGTAACAATGACTACACTCGTTCATCAACACTCATAGCATCATTCACCCCTCATATTTACCCATTTATCTACGATCGGCGTCTTAGTAATGAATAATAGATAACTAGATTTAAAGAATGTAAATTTATGTTTTTATTGTTCCGAATAAAATTTATATTTATATTTACATACCAACGGACATCTCCATTTTTACATTAAATGAAACATAAGTTTGACAATTGGCTCAAAGTATGACTTATAGCTAAGATTGCTATGCAAAGACTAAATTACGGCTACTGTACCAATAAGAGAATGAAACATACAATGGAACATGACAATGTACAATAAACATGTGAAATAATTACAGTTCAATCATCATGCACGAGAATAATAAACAATGTATATACAGGAAAACTAAACCATAATACAATAACAATAAATAGATGGAAGCACGATTATAAATAGAACAATAATTATAAATAGAACAAGACGATGCAATAAATATTGATAATGTATATACAGGAAAAACCGGATTATAACGCATAATAACAATAAATAGTACAAGTGTGATTTAAATAGACCAATAATTATATAAATAGAACAGGTCAATGCAATAATATGAATTAAATACATGCAAAATACTACAAAATGCAAAACAAACAGATATTTTTTACTCTTGCCACGCTATTGTGAAAGAAGTCAACATGTTTGGCAAAGTTGTTACCAGCTCTTTGGAGTCGGGCCATCGTGCTGTTGGCTGCGTAGCTAGTTCAATGTTGTTTCCTTATGAACCGGTCATCAGACCTAGTGCTCATCGGGACCCTGTACAAGACCAAACGAAGTATGTTTGGGCAGTCGACTTTTCCATTTATGATCTTATGTAGCAACACCATGTCGACAGAGAGTCTACGCTGCTCAAGTGGTTGGAGTCCAAGGTCAATAGATAACTGGAACTTGAAAGTATGGATAACCCTCCTTAAAGCCAACCATGCGAATAAATCTTCGTTGGACTCTCTCCCGTTCAGCAATGAGGTATTTCTGATAAGGTGAGCCACTAATATTGGTGAGCCATATTCCATAATTTGCCTAACTAAGGCACAGTACAGAAACTTTAAGGCAGTTGTGTCCCTGAACTGATTCGAACAATGAGATAAAAAGCCAAGCATTCTGTTATCTCTGCCGCAAACGTCATGTATGTGTACATCGAAGTTCAGTGGTGGGGTCAGGATAACACCTAGGTCTTTAATACGCTCCACACGAGCAATTTACTCATTACGCACTCTATAACTGAAGTTGATAGGGGTTTGGCAACGATGGAACGTGATAACCTGACACTTCTTTGTGTTAAGGGTCATTCTGTTGTCTGCACACCATCGGTCAAGACGATAGATCCCTCTGTATCCGAAGGCAGTCATCTTCAGATTCTATGATTGAGAAGATTTTTACATCTTCTCTGCAAACATAAGGACATCACTCTGCAGAACTTCAGGAAGATCGTTAATAAATAGAGAGAAAAGATAAGGCCCAAGTAACGATCCTTGGGGCACCCCAGAGTAGGCAATGAATTCAGAAGAGACGGACGATGCAAATTTGACATACAGACGTCTGTTGAAAAGGTAACTTGCCAACCACCGGGCACAGGAGTTTCCAAATCCCTGTTCCTGCATTTTTTCAAAAGAAGTGAATGGTCAACCGTGTCAAAATGTGTTATTATACGTTAAACATTAATTAAAACATTGAGTAGTTTGTGATAATAACTCTATAACATTTATTTTGGAAGGTAAGAAACAAATAAAGCACGTGCTTAAATTATTTATAGATATGATACGAATTATAAAAAGATTACCATGTTTAAGATCATTGAACCCTAAGAGGTTACGACCCATGTTACTGACTAGAGAGAGGTCATTGAATTGCAGTATGTTATAAACATTATCGGTATTCAGCAGACCGAGATAAAACGGTGAGCTTGTCAAAGCCTTATTGACGTAGCCTTGCAGTCGATATTATTCTGATACCCTCTTAACTCGACAAAAACATGAATGAAGGTATTATTCAGGAATGAGACGCCGACAACCTTGTGCGAATTTTAACGTGAATATAAATGTTTATAGGGGTGAATGTGGATGACTTGTGTAGTGTTTTTGCAAACTGAAGCTCACAGAGGCCATTTTTTAACAGCCCATCAGTCAGAACCGCCATTGGACCTACAGATTTACGTGGAATCCGAATTACGTATTATTGGTCTGGTTTTAAGCTAAGTGAAAGCCAAATAGTCATTTATCTCCCCCTACTCAACATCCGAACACTTACTACCACCCGACATGGACAACCCAGACTTTCCTAATAGTGTTTATGTTGATGACAACAATTTAGTGGACGATGTATCGGTATTGAGAGGACCGAGCGTAGAAAATATCTGCTATATTCTTAAAAACACTTTGTTGACAAGTAGACGGGTGACAGCACTGCGCCACTACTACCAACAGTGGCACTAGTGTTTTATGAAGTCGCTGGTAATATTAAAGCATATTACAAAAATTAAATAAATTTTATATTTTAACTCTGACCACAGCCAGCTTTATATTCTGATCTTCTTTTTTCTTAACAATTAAATACTGTTATCCCTTAATAGAAAAGTATAATAAAAAGTAAATAAATATATAATATTAAATTCTTAATCCATTGATCAGCAGAATTAAATATTTACTTACATAATTATATTAGTTATATTAGTTTCCTTATCGAAGTCATGTATAACAA
Source organism: Stictocephala bisonia (assembly GCA_035578905.1). Lineage (NCBI taxonomy): Eukaryota > Metazoa > Arthropoda > Insecta > Hemiptera > Membracidae > Stictocephala > Stictocephala bisonia. Next base: position 62,316 of record JAQJVL010001813.1, read on the forward strand.
TGAATTATAATATTAAAATATAGAAAACTTTTTACACTAATATACAATAACATAAATGTTTTACTCGAAAGTTGTTTTCAGTTTATTTTGTAGCCTCCATTTCCACCCACAAGACTGATAGCTGGGCTAACGCTATCTCTGATAGATGGGCCCAAGAATCACACGACATCCACTTGATTGATTTTTCCAATTTACGCACGATTGATCAGGACTTGATTCGAGACATAGTTTTTATTTGTTATGGTGTATCAAAAGGGCTTTACCTTCATATACAACGTGGTCGTATCTTTTTTAATGCATTTTACTTTATGTAATGCTATCATCTAAAAGTGTAGCCATATATAATCTACACTCAACCAATGATACTTAACTTATATATTGAAAATTACATTAGTAATCACTTTTATTTTTTTTTATTTTTATTTTATTTTATTTTTTTTTTTTTTTTCTAAAGAAGTGGACAAATATGGAGTTCAAATGAGTGTGATGAGTGTAGTCATTGTTACTATCTGAGTTCAATTTAGCTCAGATAGGACTATTTATTAATAGTCCAATAGCCAGTGCAACTAAGTGACCTACAGCTTTACGTGGAATCCGAACCACGTGTTGTTCTGATTTTCAGCTAACTGACAAGTCTGATACTCATTTCTCTTCCCTACACAACATCTGAACTTTGACTACCATCCAGATTGGACATCCCAGACATCTCTAGTAGTGTCCGAGTCTATGGCAACCATTAAGAGGACCGAGCATGGAACATACCTACAATCTCCCAAACACTTTGTCCCCAAGTAGCTGAGTTACAGCACTGCACCACCAGTGCCGACTTTAACACAAATTATGAACAAACATAATGTTTTTAAAACATGGAATGCAATAAACAAAAAAAATTGGATTCTGTGTAAAACTATCAGCCTCTTAAGGACTAATGGGCTATTACTAAATGGTTCTTTCTCAGGAACACTCTACCTCATTTAGTAATATTAACCACACACGTTTATCTAAACTAATCACACTCATTCACCCACACATTTATGGTCTCTCAACGGTGAATAATAATAAACATGTTTAATTTATGGTTTCTATTTTAATTAGTGTTTATTGTTTTAAAATTGTAATAACTTATCAAAAAGTGGATCTTCTTTAAATAACTATACAAGCCTTAGTTGTATAATTATGTTTTTTGAGGATTTTACCACAAACTCCTCCAACTTTAACATAGTACCCAAAAAGCTTCTTCTGACATAAAACACTCTTCAAATTGAATTGTCAATACTATACGAGGGAAAACACTTCAGTGTGACCTAGATTACGCTGACTATATCACGTTTATGTAATCTTATTTAATACTAGCCGACAGCCCATGCTTCACTACGGGGTTATTTTCTTCGCTTCTTACCCTTCCCCAGCGGTTCCCTCTAAAACATCACATCTATACAACAGCTCAACCTGCTGCCGTTCTTCTAGACAACAAATTTGTATGATCTAGAAAACACTATAAGTCTCCTTTGGGGGAATTTCATCACGATTATCTCAGTATCGTAAATTTCCCAAATAGATTTTTAACGTAATTGTATAGAGAACGAATAAAAAAAAAATGTAATTTATTGTATAGTGTAATTATCGTTTCGTTAGGGTAAAATGCAAACATACAGTTTAAACATGTTTATTTATCTACAAAGCAGTTGGTATTAATTTACAAAAATCAACCTAATATTATTTTATATTATATTATTATCGATATGATAGTGGAGGGCATTGAGAGCGGAGAGATGACACTAAGTGTATTTCTAGACTTATGAAAGGCCTTCGACTGTGTGGACCACAGCATCCTAATTCGTAAATTGGAACATTACGGGATACGAGGAGTGCCACTTAGATGGCTTGAATCGTTTCTTAGTGACAGAAGGCAATTTGTAAAAATCTCAGATGTTAGTTCGAGGGAGGAGCTGCTGAGATACGGGGTACCTCAGGGCGCTATTCTCAGCCCACTCCTCTTCTTGGTCTACGTCAATGACGTTGGCTTATCGGTGCACAACGGGCGACTCGTTCAGTACGCCGATGACACGACTCTCTGGTTCAAAGCAAATTCAAAAAACGAACTGGAACAATTGTCCTTCTTAGAGCTCAATATCACAATTCAACAGTATAATCAGCTCAACCTCAAAACAAATCCTGCAAAATCCACATTCATCCAGTTCCGGTTACGACAAGTCGACTCGGATCATAGTCTTGCAGTAATGATAGATGAGGCCGAGATCGAAGAAGTTCATTCGACGAAATTCCTTGGGATACACCTTGATCGAGGTTTGACCTGGGAATGTCACGTCGATAGCATATGCTCAAGATTGTCTTCAGGCATTTTTGTGCTCAGGCAACTAGCAAAATATTGCCCTACTCAGATATTGATGACGGCATATTATGGAGTAATCTACCCGCATCTTTCCTACGGGATAGTTTTGTGGGGGGCTTGCTCAAACTCTCTTTTGACATGAATTTTTGTCCTTCAAAAAAAAGCAATTCGAATAATTGCAAAGTTAAATCCCAGAGAGTCGTGCAAAGAAACGTTTAAACAACTAAAACTGCTGACACTTCCTTGTCTCTATATTTTAGAAACGTGCATGTTCTTCTGGACCAAATGCCAACATGTAAGAGGTAGCGACCTACACTCATACCCAACTAGAGGCAGGGAGGACTACCGAACTGGGAGACACAGAACGGTGGTCCATGAACGACTGCCTTCCCAGGCGGGAGTTCATTTTGTCAACAGGTTGCCTAACGCAATCAAAAGTGCCACAATGCCCAAGGTATACAAAACTCGTCTGAAAACGTTTCTGATTGATAACGCTTTCTACAGTACCGACGAGTTCATGGCACATGAATGGGGGATCTAATTGGCTGACTGACTAGGGGCTAGACTGGGATAATCCGAATAAAAGGGAGCCTGTATGAAAAATAAATTGTATGTTTGAATGAGATTTTCATGTTAGTATGAATGGAAAATTTTAGCTATAAATATTAACTATGACGATTGCCATACAATTATATATTGTTTTAAGCAATAAACCTATTTATTATTTATTTATTATTTTGTGGAATAATTTTTAGGGGTGGTTTTTACCCCTTATGAGTATTTTTTCAACATGAAAATACTTTAGTTTTCCTATTTAGTCTACAACAAACGTGTACCAAATTCAGCACTGTAGGATTACGGGAAGTGGGAGCATTAGTTAAAGAGTGAGTTAGGGCTTTCTCTTTTATATATAGAGATAATTTACAATATTTGCATAGCAAACAATATTCGAGGTACATAATAAACCAGAGTTTCCACATTATTTAAAAGAGTAAGGATGACGAAATATGGCACCTATGCAACCACGACCTAAAAAGTATGGATTTTTTATAACCATGTTACTCAGAAGTATGATATATACAGGGTGTTCAATCCAGCTCCCCACACTGAATACACCCACCCTCCCTACACTAACAGTGATATTGATCCACCCACCCCTACACTTACAGTGATATTGAACCATCCACCCACCCCTACACTTACAGTGGTATCGAACCACCCACCCACCCCAACATTTATAGTGGTACTGAACTACCCACCCACCTTTACACTTACAGTGGGTTAGGTAAGGTTAGGTTAGTTTTAGCGACCTTCTTAGGAAAACGGCCCACTAGGAGTCGGAAGAAAGTCCTAAATGTAAGCAGGACTCTTCATGAACCGTTCCCATTGAATAGCAGGACCTGAATATATCTTAAAGTAGGTTTTTGTGTAAAGTAATCATATGTCAAGTTTTGTAGCTTCATCTGACGTGGTCACAAACAAATTAAGCCATTCTTAAACTTGCACACAAGAACAATATTGAAAATTTCGAGCGCCGCCATTTTGCTTAGGATTAACCTTTTGATGTCTAATTTGCAGCATGATGTTCTACTCGCTAAGACCTTAAAATTGTATGTATATCGACCTATGCTTACTTTTGAGATTTTGTTCTGACTCCTAGTGGCCCGTCCCACTACGAAGGTAGTGGACCATTATGGTAAAATAGTGTTTTATGTTCAGCAGCAATATTAAAAGTTTTGTATCTTTATCTGTAATGGTGTAAACAATATTCAATCGTCCTCGGACTTTTTGAACACCGTGTATATATATTTCAATTATTGCCCCGTAGGAAAAAGCTTTTCCAAGTTTTGCAATAAAAGGCGTAACATTTAATGAGCACATATAATAATACCTGTTTAGTAGAGGGGCTAGTGCCTGCAAAATTACACGATACCATCTGAATGCACAGATGCACTGTGTACCGGATCAGGGGCCAAATCGTGACTCGCTAACAATAGGTTTGAGCTGTTATACAAGTAAAATAATTTAACTGTAAAGAAATTAACTTGATGTTTGTAAAGGCAAATAGTTTGTTGACGTTTTTTTCAATTAAATGATTTAATTCGAAATATTTTTATGTAAGTATTCCTCACAAGCCGAGGATTGAAGTAATTTTATTGTTGTTTTGTGAGTGTCAAGTGTTATTTTGTGCAATAAATTATGTGTATATACTCGTAAACATTTATGTATACACACGATGTTTCAAGACTTTGAAGACTTAAGTCAATTTAAGTTCTAAACAGTATCAAAACTTTGCCAATTAAGAGTTAAGTTAGTTAAAGTTTCAAATATAGAATTTTGATTGTACTACTTTCTTTGTAGTATATACGTTTGGTTTGAGGCCAAAGAGTTGAGAATGCTGTTTTATTACTGGCGCAAAATCTAAGCTTTTATCGAAAATATAGCACATTCGTATTTTTCATTTAATAAAACACTGCAAAAAGAAAATGTATTTGGTGTAGCAAAAAGAAAGTGTATTCTGCAAGCTCAGAAATATTGATTTTAGTTTTTGTTTTATTTATTAAATAATTTAAGTAATCTAAATAAAATAGTTTAACGATATTCATATACAATGTATGTGTGTATGTGCTTTACATCATGTTATTCGAAAAACATTATATCTTTGAATGAGTCGACAAATTACAACAAAAATTGTCGTAAATACGACAGTTCTGTTTCTGGAACGTTCTAATTAACAGCTTATTTTAATCATAAACTATTTATTTTGTAAAACTTAATTTCCTCTTATATCTTAAAAAAAAACGATTGATAACATTTTTATAATTACTTTAAGCCTGTTAATGTTTTATGTTTATATGCAAATTGTGTAGTATGCAAAACATTCAAAAAACTAATAAATAACAATTTAGTCAACAGTAATGTAAAGTTATTAACGGAATTTTTGTCACTTCAACATTTTGATCTAGTTTAAATAAACAATGCCATGATTTCCATAAATATACGATTGAATAAAAACGTTTCCCTCATTGTTTGGATTTTTAATTAATTAATCACAGCAAACAAACTTTGGTTCGTTACATTCTGACTGTTTTCTAATTAATAGTAATTTTTCTCATTGTTGAAATATATACTAAGTTAGAATTAACAGAGATTTCGTAAACAATGAGGACCCGAAATGACAAAGATATTTTCACATTTGTGAGTGGCTTTGTTTCATAATCATTATTATTACTCAAACAAAATTTACCCTTTTTTTAAATTAAAATATTATTTTAAAGGATACATATATGATTTGTTTATTTATTCATTTTATTATTATTATTTCCGGTTAGGAGAATGCTTTTTCGCACACTAGAAGGTTCGTTATCCTTTCATTAACCGGACTCCCATAAGCGCAATGTCCTACGGACTACCAGCTAAAATACCCCTTTTCTACGAAAATATTAACCTGAAAACATGTAATACATAATCAAGGCCGTGGTCGTTAGTCCTTTAAAGAATGTCAAAAATAATCTCTCAATCATGAAGGCCGATCGTTCTTTCTCGCTTTTAACGAGCTTCAACGAAGCGTGATAAAAGGTTCCAGGAGTCTTCCTGGAAGACGGCACTGGTGGTGCAGTGCTGTAACCGAGCTACCTGAGAACAAAATGTTTGGGAGATTGTAGGCGATAGGTTGGATGCTCGGTCCTCTTAATACCGACATGGCGTCCACTCAATGGTTGCTATCTGCGTGAACACTACTAGAGAAGTCTGGGGTGTCCATGTTGGGTGATAATCATTGTACGGAAGTTGTGTGGGGGAGATAACTGAGTATCAGGCTTGTCAATTAGCTGAAAATCAGACCACCACTACGTGGTTCGGATTCCACGTAAATCAGTAGGTCCCTTAGTTGCTGTAAGTTGCTGTAAGAATGCAAGAATTCCCTACGGAGCATGACACCGACAGTGGTAGTCAGCTCTAACGGCTCTTTAACCTTTTTCATCACCCCCTTTCCCGATCTCGGAAACTATTGTTGCTCTAGCCGTGCCACCTGAGGCAGGCACTAAGCAGCTTAAGCTGTCCGGACTCGGTGCTTTACCCATCCTGTGGAAGTACGTGCGGAAGAACCCGTGACCAGACGACAAATAGTACCAACCCCCCCCCCCACATCTCTATTTTCACGTTCAGTCCACTTCGGACGAACACGTTCCACTTCCCTGTCTAGACCTTCAGACTCGTCTGCCGATCCCGAAGCGTGAGGTACGACGTCAACCGAGAACCAACACGCTGTACCACAGGTCACCAGCTATAAATGCTACAGCCACAGTATAATATATACACACAGTAACGAAGCTCTGCCGTTTTACTTGCAGCCAGCGGTTATATACTAGCAGTGGTACATAAAACTATTTGATTTCAATATTTACACTCGATTAATTGTATTGCAACGTATGTAACCTGTCATGCTATCTAGTGGCGAGATGCTGTAGCTCTGCGAGACGACCACTAGGATCGCTAGCGTCGAGCAGTTGCCTCAAGAGTAAGCGTCACTATCGTGTGTTTATATTGTACCGTGCTAAAAATAGACGCAAACATCGGTCTCAACTTTTCATCAAATGGCTTTGCTGTCAATTCCTGTCTGACAGCAACGAATATAATATTTATTAAATGAGAAAGACTGGACTAATGTGAAAAATTCACCTCAAGTCCATCGCTACTTGTATAATCAGAGGCTACGAGAAACTATTGTCATATAACACTTCCCATTCAGATTCAAAAGAGATTACGTCACTTAACAACTAACTACCATCAAAATGGAATAACTTTTGGGCAAGGGGTATATCTACTGATTTAATACCCATACATTAATTATAGGAGTAATTTCATAAATCAATTTTCATTTTTCAAAAGAGCAATAAAAGAAAAAACAAATCAGCTGCCGTAGATTTTTAGTTAGATGTCCACAACCAATTTAAATTAAACACATAATGTTATTCTTATTTCATTCGATGATAAATTTGTATAACAACAAAAACTACAACTCCAATGTTTCATAGTGTCGTATCATTTCATAACACAATTTCTAATTATAGTTGTGGTATTCAAATATCAATGCAATGTAACCCTCATTCGGCCTAATGAGGGAGCATGGGGCAGGACACGATACTTCTAATGAACCAGGGTTTGTAACGAGGTGACATGATGGAGGAAGGATAGCGAGTGGTACAGGACAATAATGGGGTGTACCAAACGTCATGAACTTCAAGTATAGCTTTGCAACCAACTGACTAAGGTTCAGTTCTTCCAGTTATACTGTTGGTTGTACCATACGTCATGAACTTCAAGTATAGCTCTGCAACCAACTGACTAAGGTTCAGTTCTTCCAGTTATACTGTTGGTTGTACCATACGTCATGAACTTCAAGTATAGCTTTGCAACCAACTGACTAAGGTTCAGTTTTTTCAGTTATACTGTTGGGTTTAATTGTTAATTTTCAAGTAACATCACATTTGAAGAAATTTCAATAACTATTTCAACAAAACCTTAAGTATTTAATTATACAGTACAAGTAAACGTCACACAGCAAAAATTAATTAAAATAAAAGCCCAAAATGCACAAATATATTACAATACTAATACAAAATACACAAATATATTACAATAGAAGTATAAAATGCACAAATATATTACAATACTAGTACAAAATGCACAAATATATTACAATACAAGTACAAAATTCACAAATATATTACAATACTAGTACAAAATGCACAAAAATATTACAATACAAGTACAAAATGCACAAATATATTACAATACAAGTACAACATGCACAAATATATTACAATACTAGTACAAAATGAAAAAATATATTACAGTACTAGTACAAAATGCACAAATATATTACAATACAAGTACAAAATTTACAAATATATTACAATACATGTACATAATGCACAAATATATTACAATACTAGTACAAAGTGCACAAATTTATTATAATAAAAGTACAAAATCCACAAATTTATTACAATACTAGTACAACGTGCACAAATATATTACAATACAAGTACAAAATCCACAAATGTATTACAATACTAGTACAAAATTCACAAATATATTACAATACTAGTACAAAATGCACAAATATTATATCGATTTCGGTGAGCCACGCTCACCTTCCTCTGACCAGAAGGATTTAAAAAAGAATTTGTTTTGTGTTGTGTGACGTTTACTTGTATTGTATATGTATCAACACGTATTATGCTAACTAAAAAAATATTTCATTTAATTATGTTACTAAAATATTTAATTGTTACATCATTACATGAATTAGTAGCTATTTGATCGAACATTGTTGCATCGCATTATTTGTTTTAACTTATGTAATCAGATATATTTATGTCTTTATAAAATATATTTCTTATTCCAGGTACCCCAAACACTACTTACATCAGAATATGTTGGTTAGATACTCAGCAGAAATACACTGATTATATATATTGAAGTAACAATGGATTTTGAGGACGCTATATCAAACACAGCTGGTTAAATATTTTCCCTAGATTCTAGTTAACAACGAGTATTGATTCAATTGGGTCTCACATAATATAATTGACCTAAGATCATTACATAGCACCATAGTTTGATCATTTATTGTCCCGACTTGACATCAGAGCTCTCTTGCAAACAAATGCTGGAACTACGAGGAGTTGCGGAATGCTACAACCAAAGGTGCGACGGTGTAAGCCAGCCACAAAAATAGCAACGCCTTACTTCTTGCATTATAGCCACGTTTTATAACTTCTTGCATTATCTAAATGCTTGTTTTATAACTTATTATGAATATGAGTATGAATAAACATATTACAATCGTGGATTGTACATTATTTTTTGTATATCGTCTTGTCGAATGAATTATATGTGTTATTTGTATTATTGTTTTAAATAATTAAAAAAAACTCCTCAAGGAGATTTTGGCCTCAGAAAATAATTATTGTCTGTCGTAGTCAGACGCTGTACTCTCGGCAAAAATAACAAAAACGCGCTTCAGAGTTACACTGAAATTCCACCATGCGTAGTCATTTCAAGACGTTAAATTCATTAAATAGAGTATAATATAACTAGCTTGGTGGAATGCTGCAGTTAATACATGATTTAATTGTTTAAAAACACAAATTGATGCCCAACAAATGAAAACTTATATAGTTAACACATAAATTATTTTACTGTAGAACTTAAAGTCCATGCAAAAAGTTATTCCAAAGAACCTTCTTGAGACAAAGTATCAAAGACAGCCTAAAGAATAAAGCGAGCCTTCCAATTCTCTTTGTTTATGGCAGCTGTTAATGTCACTTACTGAAATTACTTTTCATTTCAAAGGAAGTGAAAAATTTAATTTAATTTCAGTATTTATAATTATTACATTTGCAAAGCAGATTTCCATGATTATGTTCTTAGTTATTTTGAATGGAATATACTGATTATTATTTTGTTAGTAAACTTAATTGGTTTATGAATTGTGTTATTAAATATATTAGGTTTTAAAATATTCGGTAATACATTTCTTTTCTGTAAGCTACACAAGCCATGGTACATGGTTAATTTTTATATATCCACAGCAAATTCGTTAAAGGGCAAAAAACTAATCCAAAACGTAGGGCTTCAGTTTAGATCTGTTGTCTAGCATACAAGATAGGCTTGTTTATTTTGGTATTTCGAAGGTTCTTAGATTTTTAAGTAAAAAAATTTTAAAATAAAAATCATGTTGCATAAATAAAGTATTTAAATATATTTTAAAATAATTATTACATTTATGGTGGACATGTATAATATGCAGGTTGGTACTATGAACAAAATTAAAAATATGTGTGTACATTGAATTATTTTTATATTCATTTATAAACATTTGAATTCCAAACTAAACACTGTTATAATTATGTAGACTTTAATGACTATTTTTTTTTAAATGTACTGTAATTCATATTAATTGTGTATTTAATTATTATTTTCAACTTTTATAAGCAGTTAACTGATATTAGGTTTCCTTAATTTTTTAATGATTTCTTGTTGTATTAAAAGCTTTGAAAAAAACTATGCTCTAAATGTTATGTATTGGAACACTGATTAATATTTGAGAATGACCTGTCAGTAACAGTTAACTTCAAATAACAGATTCGGAACTATACGTCCAAAGTATTATTTCTAACAAAGTAGTTAACATAGTAATATCGTTCCTCACTGAATGGCGAATAAACAGTTATATTCTTATAAATGTGTTTACTTAATTTAGGAAGTTCATTTAACTACAAACAGTCGTTATTGTTGGTTTCCCAAAACCCACTAATGAGATTAGGACAGATAATGGGCCACAACTTCAATCTACAACCACTCCTGAAATGTCGTTATTTGTAACACCAGCTTGATGATGATATATATATATAAGTTTTTATTTTTTTTTTTTTTTTTTTTTAATTTGATAGATAAAAACACACAAATTTGAGTAATTATAGCATTTTTTCGTTCATATTAATACTAAGTATGAGATGATCCTGTTTATAGCATCTGGAAAAATACGCAATATGCCTGAAAAACAAAACCACGTTAAATCAGCTCTAAACTGAAACAGCTGTAAACCTTTATGTTCGAAACCCCTCTTCAGCATTACAGTATTTATATGTGTAAACATAAATTACAGTATAATTAATATTAATTTGTCGTCCTAAAACTAAGATCAAACATTTCTGTAATTAAGGAACCCCCCCAATTGTATTTTTATCTTAAAGTACCAAGGGTAGTGTGCGTACTTAGACAACTCCGATGGCCATGTCGGTGAAAGCTTACCTAGTGTTAGGGCCTAGTCATAGGAGAACCAAGATAAGAAAAGAATCGTGTAAATCGATTTAGATCATAAAGTAATCGGTGCATGACAGAATTTACGTATAAGATGCTGTTTTTATAATACTTTCAAGTGACATGATTTTGAATAAAGAAACAAAAGTCCCTGAATGTTTAAACTAGTTTTCGTTTCGAGTTTTTATTTGTCATCTCATTTTTGATTGGATGTATTTGTTCTCGTATGTATTTATACACGTTCAGTAATAGCATTGTTATTTCAACAAAGTCTACAGTGTAAAAGTGTCCGATTCTTATTAATTCCTTGTTTTTTATTTATTATCTTCAATAATTGTATTTGTCATTAGGTAAAAAATTATAATTTATTTCGTTTTATTACATTATTAAACGTAATAATACGACAAAATAAATGTTACTAATATTTACAAACGCTTTAAATATAATAAGAAAATTAAAAAATGTAATTTATTTTACAATACAAAGTAAATTAAGTACAACAAATCAATCAAATAATTATATTTAACAATTTAGTTACTTAAATTGTAGCAATATTTTTTAATTTTATTTAAACAAGGATAAATTCAAGAATAAATGAGATTTTTAAATTAATACAGTACAGAATAGGCCTAGTAATATCCACTCGATTCTTACTAAGAAAAAGATTTGTACTAGCGAACATTCGAGAATCGATTTTTAAAATTAATCGAGTATTTGTTCCAATATCAAGAATCAATTATTCGATTCTTTTGCACTCGATTCACCCATCACTAGTGCAAAACACTACCAATATTCAATACCACTGTTCACGTATGGGCCGGCGGGTGGGTCAATACCACTGTTCGCGTATGGGCCGGCGGGTGGGTCAATACCAATGTTCGCGTATGGGTGGGCGGGTGGGTCAATACCACTGTTAGCGTGTGGGCGGGCGGGTGGGTCAATACCACCGTTCGCGTATGGGCCGGCGGGTGGATCAATACCACTGTTCGCGTATGGGTGGGCGAGTGGGTCAATATCACGCTGGTGTTCCACATTGGTGATGGGATTGGTCACTTTATTAACAACTTGTCCCTTAAATATGTAACTTCTGATATGTACCACCACATGCAGCCTCAGATCAGGACGGATGTACATGGAATACAACCAGGATACGTAAAAAAGAATTTGAGACTCGGATAATGATAAAGATATATTTCCTAATATGAGCGCATTTAGTCGCTCGTGTTTGAGCATAGCTTTGACGCGCGTTGTTGCCAAGAGTACTATGTTTAACATACTACCAAAAATAATTACTTTTTGACGCAGAAACCAACTGGAAAATTTTTAATTGGTTCAAAAAAAAATAGGACAACAATATATTAGTAAAGTGGTCACAATACAATCTTTCACCGGTAAAAAGAACAAGTCTTTTACTGCTACATATTCGAAGTATTATAGTGAAATGACATTGTAACATAATACCGACCCTCTTGTTATATTTAACGAGGAAACATGAGGTTTGGACACGTATAATGAACCAGGGTATACACTACGATGGCACATCAATTAGACTTGACTTGCTCGAATAAGGAATGAGGCGTGACGGAACTGTAATGGCCAATGTACTTGACATCCAGTCTCTTAACTAATCAAACTTTAAATATTTCAAAATAATTTAACTAAAAATAAAACGTTTAGAATCATCAGAAATATATCATATCATTTTGAAAGTAAATTGTGAACGAATAAAACATAATGTAGAATTGTCAAACTTATCATGAATTACTGAAATATATGAATGTATTATTTATTTAATATATCTCTAATAATGAATATTTTATACCCTTACTAAAGACTAAACGGCTATTCGTAATTACATTACATTTTAATTAATTTTAGCATAATATTTAATTTTCCATATAGGACTGCATATTTTTTTCTTGTTTTTTTTGTTTTTACTTCACTCGCCAGTTGACATGGGCCTGTAGGCCTGTGCGTGAACTTTATTCAACGAGTGAAGCACCAACCGTTGGCTCAGTGGGGATTCGAACCTTGGACCTTGCCCTCCGCATTCCGAAGCCTTGGCCACTGAGCCACCACGCTGGCAAAGGTTAAGTTAACTTAAGGTATTAGTTAAGTTATTTTTTTTTTTTTTTTTTAATCTTATTAAAATATTTCATTGCATTTTTTGATAACAACCTCATATTGTTAGTGTTAAGCACTGTAACAATATTCACAATCACTGATAATGATAAAATTACATTTATAATCTTAATATATTGTATTATTATTAATACTTAATATAACTAATATTCGAATATTAAAAAAATAATCAGAAATGTTACTGTTATTATTACAAATTAACAACTATACTATTATTACTATAGTTAAATTTGTCTTTTAACATCAGGTTAAATTGTTAATGTAATTCTTATTGTGCTAAAAAAACGGAATGTGGAATAACTAATAAGAAGAGAATTCATAATAAATACAAAAAGAGTTACCCACACAATATATAGGCGGCACTAGAACAATTAGATATTTCTAGCTCTATTTTGTAGAAAATAGTATCAACCTTATAGTTTGATTGTATATTAACCTCAAATAAAGAAAATTATTAAAGTAAATTTCTTAGATGTATAAGAAAAACTTTAATTGTTTTGATATTTATTTGTCAATAATGCGCAATGTTTATTCGAAGTAACTACTTATCGAAATACACCGAACGATTATTTTAAAATATGGTTAATCACATATTTTGTATGTTTTTCTTGCATTATTTTACTTTCTACACGTAAGAGTTTTAATAATTATACATGTAAAAACTGTGTATATCCATGTAATTCCAGTGAGCATCCCATAACATAAATGTATTGCAATATATTTATGTTACGTTGTGGTGATCGAGTTATTCCTCAAGCCAGTAGGATTCATAAAGAATAGTAATGAAATTAAAGGACAATAATTTAGACGTAGTAGTGTTATTACTACAAACACTGCACTAACTTATGCACAGGTAACACTACAAGTCATAGCAATGACCTAGTCTAATCTAGTCTAAATAATCTCTACTATCACGTCCACCATACTTTGTGATCTATATAGGTTCACTCCTCAACATTAGTAACGTTAAAACTCCTAATCTTCATTTTTCCATGCCTCCCATTTTTAACATTCAAATTAATGTGTTTCTTGTATCTCCAACATTGAGTAATGTTCGTGTGCTTGGCTAAAGACTGCTTCATCAGTTTTCACCAAAAAAGTCGGCAATAGTGGTACAGTGTTGTAACCCAGCTACTTGGGATCAAATTGTTGAGATTGTCACCGATAGGTTCTATACTCGGTCTCCTAATACGGACACGGCGTCCACTAAATGGTTGCCATCGACTTTTAAACTACCAGATAAGACTGGGTTATTTGGATTAGGTGGTAATACGGGTCCGGATCTTGTGTAGGGGTGAGAACTGAGCATCAGGCTTGTCAGTTTTTTGAAAGTCAGACCAAAACTACGTGGTTTGGATCCCAGTTACAACATTTAGGTCGCTTAGTTAACTCGGGTTATTGGGCTATTAATAAAAGGTTCTTTGTAAGGAATAGTGGACCTTAGTTAGTAATAATGGCTACTCGTTCATCCACACTTACCACATTTATTAGCCTCGTATGGCCACCCATATCTCTATGATCGCTAGCTAATGAATAGTAATAGTAATAATGTATTATCACATCGGAACATTATGTAGAAACTTCAAGAAATACACTAAACTTATGGACTATTGTGTGGGTTAGTTTTGATCACTCAGTACCTCGCGGTGTGGACCTTGCATCGTGCACAGTCATGTGGTAGTTTTGATCACTCAGTACCTCGCGGTGTGGACCTTGCATCGTGTACAGTCATGTGGTAGTTTTGATCACTCAGTACCTCGCGGTGTGGACCTTGCATCGTGCACAGTCATGTAGTAGTTTTGATCACTCAGTACCTCGCGGTGTGGACCTTGCATCGTGCACAGTCATGTGGTAGTTTTGATCACTCAGTACCTCGCGGTGTAGACCTTGCATCGTGCACAGTCATGTGGTAGTTTTGATCACTCAGTACCTCGCGGTGTGGACCTTGCATCGTGCACAGTCATGTGGTAGTTTTGATCACTCAGTACCTCGCGGTGTGGACCTTGCATCGTGCACAGTCATGTGGTAGTTTTTATCACTCAGTACCTCGCGGTGTGGACCTTGCATCGTGCACAGTCATGTGGTAGTTTTGATCACTCAGTACCTCGCGGTGTGGACCTTGCATCGTGCACAGTCATGTGGTAGTTTTGATCACTCAGTACCTCGCGGTGTGGACCTTGCATCTTGCACAGTCATGTGGTAGTTTTGATCACTCAGTACCTCGCGGTGTGGACCTTGCATCGTGCACAGTCATGTGGTAGTTTTGATCACTCAGTACCTCGCGGTGTGGACCTTGCATCGTGCACAGTCATGTAGTAGTTTTGATCACTCAGTACCTCGCGGTGTGGACCTTGCATCGTGCACAGTCATGTAGTAGTTTTGATCACTCAGTACCTCGCGGTGTGGACCTTGCATCGTGCACAGTCATGTGGTAGTTTTGATCACTCAGTACCTCGCGGTGTGGACCTTGCATCGTGCACAGTCATGTGGTAGTTTTGATCACTCAGTACCTCGCGGTGTGGACCTTGCATCGTGCACAGTCATGTAGTAGTTTTGATCACTCAGTACCTCGCGGTGTGGACCTTGCATCGTGCACAGTCATGTAGTAGTTTTGATCACTCAGTACCTCGCGGTGTGGACCTTGCATCGTGCACAGTCATGTGGTAGTTTTGATCACTCAGTACCTCGCGGTGTGGACCTTGCATCGTGCACAGTCATGTGGTAGTTTTGATCACTCAGTACCTCGCGGTGTGGACCTTGCATCGTGCACAGTCATGTAGTAGTTTTGATCACTCAGTACCTCGCGGTGTGGACCTTGCATCGTGCACAGTCATGTAGTAGTTTTGATCACTCAGTACCTCGCGGTGTGGACCTTGCATCGTGCACAGTCATGTAGTAGTTTTGATCACTCAGTACCTCGCGGTGTGGACCTTGCATCGTGCACAGTCATGTAGTAGTTTTGATCACTCAGTACCTCGCGGTGTGGACCTTGCATCGTGCACAGTCATGTAGTAGTTTTGATCACTCAGTACCTCGCGGTGTGGACCTTGCATCGTGCACAGTCATGTAGTAGTTTTGATCACTCAGTACCTCGCGGTGTGGACCTTGCATCGTGCACAGTCATGTGGTAGTTTTGATCACTCAGTACCTCGCGGTGTGGACCTTGCATCGTGCACAGTCATGTGGTAGTTTTGATCAGCATTAGCGTGTCTTTAATAATAATTATTTGGTAATATAACATTTAGACTAATTATTTTACTAGTTTTCCATTATATTTTCCAGATTTTGTGATTCGGGCTAGTACTCTGTAATCAAGCTTATTAATTTCATAAATGTGGTCATCAATAAATTGGAAATATGTTTCAGTTTGAAATCATCAATAACTAACGATCAAACGCACAAGATATCCTTTAATACAATTCTAAATATAAACGTAATGCGTTGAGAAACAATTCACACCTCCCTACAAAATAAAACCTAAAAATCCCTTGTAATGTTTTGAGAAATGTACACACTTTTTATAGTATATAAGGACAGATAACAATGGCAGTACTTTTAACAGTTTCACATAGTTACACATGAAAAGAAGAAGAACAAAAGGACTAATCAGCAGACCCACTGTCTCACTAATGTTGATGATTACTTCTGCCAAACGTGTCTTTCGAGCACTTAGAGACTTTGACCTAAATTTGTTAACTGAGATTTATTTAGTTAACCACTAGTTAATTCTAGTAACTTTTAATGACAACATTATTTAATTGTTTTTACTTAAATGTTACTTAGTTTTTTTGTATGATTTTCTTACATTTTAAGAGTGTTAGATTCATAAATATTTTTTTTAATATCAATTATTTTAACATTTCAACTCGGTTCAAGTATGATACATATTTATCTAAATATCTATTTATTTAAGTAACATATAAGTTGAAAAAAAATGTGGAAACGCTTTTACAACAAAATTATTTTTTTTTCATAGACAATTTGATAATTTAATTTTTTTTACTAACTGTGTTACATGAAGTATCATTTTTGAACAGGATAATTTGCTTGAAACCGTTTATTAGTGGAGAAGAAATATTGTTCAAATTAGTTATTTTTAAATTCAACTGACTGCTACTCTGAAAAGGATAAACCTTCCGAAGTCCGGCTTGCGGCAATTAATTTCTCTTGAATAAATCTTTAATTTGATACCAAATTTAACCTAGGATTACAATGAAGATTTTTGTTCAACTACTCGTGGGCCGTCCACTGAAAAGATAAAATGTCGCTAATGATGTCAACAAGTATGTTCTTTGTAACCATGATCATGTATAAGATTTCACTTTTACAAGTGAAGTCATACATCGGTTGTGAAAACGTTTCCATTTGTTTTCCACCCTGTATAAGGCAACCTAAAGTGGCTAATTTGGCATATCTAGTGAGACCCATCCCCCCCACCAAAGCTGGGAAGCGTGCCAACCGGGGGATGGCTCAAAACAAGTCGAGCGATGGGATCACGGGTGGCAGTTGGAGGGTCCAAAATAAAACTCGGCAGCTGAGCGAAACTAATTTATTACCAAAAAACCACTATTAACATAATCAAAAACGGCAGAAGGCCACGATATAAATTTTCACTTAAATAATTAATTTTCACTTGATTCTTTTGTGAATCCCTCTGGTCCGAGGAAGGTGAGCGTGGTTCACCGAAATCGATCACCATAATATTTGTACATTTTGTGCTTGTATTGTAATATATTTGTACATTTTGTACTTATATTGTAATAAATTTGTGTTGTGTGACGTTTACTTGTACTGTTAAATAAATAATAACACACACTAAAATTACCAAGATACTACACAATAATAACAAACGCTATAAATACCACAAACTCTACAAATACCCAAAATTTAACAATTAATCAACTGTATGGCCTATCTGCAGTTTAGCCTGAGACACCCCAAAACGTAAGAAAATATTAAGCCCCAAATAAAAGTGAAAATTTAGAAAACTTTTGGATCACAACATTTAAACCGGCCATTTAGCCCGAATCCCTTGATTCCACCGGGCCAGGGAGTAAGCCGGAATCCCTGGGCAGCTCCGAATTAAAAGTTAAGCAAAAGAACAATAATCCCCTTTTGGTGAAAGTTTAAAAATTAAATAATTTAAAAGAAAATATAACACGGTACCGTCGAGTAAAAATTCACTTCAAAACCCCCCCCCCTAATACACTTAACAAAAAATAAATAACAATAACTAGGCCTAAACATATAAATAAATAACATAACTTAACCATAGGGACCTAACAACTATAAAATCTAAAAAGATATAACAACAAATAAAACTAATTAATTAATAACAAGAAATATAAATATAAATAAATATTAACACCCAAAAGTTCTTTTTGTATTTCAAGTTTTTCTTTTTTTTTTTTTTTAAATAAAAAAAAATATATAAGTCCCCATGGCTGTTTTCTCACTTTGTCCAAACAGTTTTAGGCCTAGTCACCAATTACATAGTTCCACAAACTTTTTTTTCCGCTTTTATATTATATAGCACTTCCATTTTTTTTTTTTTTTTATAAATACTTGAACAGCAAAACCCCCAGCTCAGCCGCCGGGAAAACAACATGGAAAGCACTGACCTGAGGACAGAAGACTCATACCCAAAGATGTAGGTGGGGCAGCAGGGTCACCAATGGCCTCTATACATGGTCCTCAGGCCAGGCTGGCAGTGTGGATGGTAGAACTTTGCCCGGACGACCGGCCGAGGGCTGAACGTCCCACTCAAGGACCCTGGAGTTTTAGTTTGTCTAGCCAAACATGGTAAGGAGGTTCGGCCGAGTAGAACTCTTCTAGAACAAAATTTAGACTGAACAGACAGGCCAACCTGACCGAAGCTGCTGGAACACGGAACGAAACGGAACCGGGCCAACGGCTACCAAAGCACGCAAATCGCCGGGCAAAAGCGAATCTCAGGCAGCCTGGCAGACAACAACGAAAAAAAGAAACTGTACCGGTCCAAGACCCGGTACAACCTCCCTCTGCAAACCTCAACACACTCAGGCAGGGGAGAACACTCGGTACCTCAGGGAACCAAGAGACGACGAAGACCTCCGAAGAGTGGTGTTCCAAGGACGTCCAAGAGAAACTAAGAGGGGGAAACCCCTCGAACAGGGAGCAAACTACCCTGACTGTCGGGCCCGACAAGAAAAAAGAGAGAAAGAAGACTCTCTCAGAACAGCCACCTAGGGCGCAGAGGTGATCAATCTCTTTGCCCCAAGAAACCCCCAGGAACACCAACTCCTGGACCAACCGTTCCCCGGAAAGCCTTAAGCTGGGACACATGAGCTTTCCTGAACACCCTGCCTGACTGGGGATCAACCAGCAGAGCAGTCACCGGTGACAAAAACCTGTCGATGCGGTGGGGACCAGACCACCGATAGCACAACTTTGCAGCTCTTCGTTCCGCGGCCGAACTGACCGGGTGAGCCTGACAAAGAACCAGATCTCCAACCTGAAAAGGGTTAGGAGTACGACCCTTATCATACCTCCTCCTCACTCTCTCTCTCTAGCACGTAGCAGGTTGCGCCGAGCAGCCCGCCACGTGGACACTACGTCAGTGGCACCTGGCGTAGGTAGAAGATCCTCTAGCCTCCACAAGTTGGACAAAGGGTTGTTAGGAGGGTAGCCATGTAGAATCTCGAAGGGAGTGGCATTGTGACTCTCATGCTTGGAAGAATTAAAAGCAAGCTGGAGCCAAGAGAGACTCTCATCCCAGGTGTTCTGCTTCTCAGCATGGAAAGTAATAAGGGCAGACCGAAGATTGCGGTTGAACCGCTCTGCATGAGAAGGCTGTGGGTAATACGGAGAGGTAGTCACATGCCTGATACCATTGCCAAAACAGAACCCACGAAACTCATGTGAGGTAAACTGGCTACCGTTGTCGGACACAAGAGTGGAAGGCACACCAAAGTGCTGGAAGAGTTGGGACTGGAGAGCACGGATGGTGAGCTTAGCCGTAGCACTCCGAAGTGGGAAAAGCCAAACGAACTTCGAGAAAGCATCCACACAAACAAGTAGGTAGGAGCTACCTGACTTGCTACGGGGAAAAGGACCCACGTAGTCGATGAACACCTTCTCAAAAGGACGCTCGGCCACCTCAGAAGATAACAACCCTAACCTTGCATTCTGACTAGGCTTGCTGAGAGAGCACAGGTGACAAGCCCGCACTCTGCCCGCAACATCCCGGTCCATGCCCTTCCAGATGAAGTACCTACGAATCTTAGCGATGGTCTTATGAATGCCAAGATGACCGCCCACAAGAGAAGAGTGATAATATTGAAAGACCATCGGTACTAGATGACTAGGCAGCACTACACGGGGTTCACCCCTCTGTCGAGGACGGCAACAGAGTACCCCTTTGGACAGAAAATAGGGAGGGTGGGCACCTCCCTCTTGAAGCTCACCTAAGATGACTGACAGCTCAGGATCTTTCTGCTGATGGGACAGTAGGTCGTCAAAAGCCAGAGGAAAATCCAGAAGAACAGCACCACACTGAGCAACAGCCTCAGTAGGTGGATCACTGGGTTCGTGGTACATGCGGGAAAGAGCATCCGCGATGACATTCTGGGTACCCCTAAGATGTTGGACTCGGAACTTAAAAGCAGAAATTTTGACCACCCAGCGACCAATTTTCCCGAGCTGTCGGGGATGGGCAAGAAGCCAAGACAGTGCCTGATTGTCCGTCTCCAGCAAGAACTCAGCGTGTTCCAAGAAACGCCGAAACTTGTCCGTACCAAAGACAACAGCCAGACACTCTAACTCATAGATGGAAGAAGCTTTCCTTTCCTGGTGAGACAACGTCCTCGAAGCAAAAGCGATGGGCTGCCTGACCCCATCAAACTCCTGAGAAAGAACAGCAGCAATGGCGGAGGAGGAGGCATCAGTCTGAAGAACAAATTCTCTGCTGAAATCAGGCATCCGCAGGACAGGAGGTTGCATGATAGCCTCCTTGAGAGCATCAAAGGCAGTCTGCTGAGCTTGGCCCCACACAAAAGGGACACCTTTCTTTCGCAGCTCGTTCAACGGGGCAGCAAGCTCGGCCACGTTAGGGATGAAGCGACGGTAAAAATTCACCATCCCCACAAAACGGGCAATCCCCTTGGCATCTCTGGGAGGAGGAAAATCCCGAATGCCCTGGGTCCTCGCAGGATCTATGCAGACGCCTCGAGAAGAGATAAGATGACCCAGAAAAGAGATCTCAGGACGAGCAAAAGTGACTTTCTCTGGATTGACGGTAAGGCCAGCTGATTTGAGGCGACTAAGAACTTCCTCCAGATGTTGCATGTGTTCCCCGAAAGTCTCACTGTAGACAAGAAGATCGTCCAGGTAATTGAAAACAAACCTGAACTTCACATCATGGAAGATGGAATCAAGCAGACGAGTAAGAGTCTGGGCACCCACAGCAAGACCCATAGGAACCCTAGTGAACTGGTAAAGATTCCAGGGAACACAGAAGCTAGTCATAGGCCGTGATTCCTTCTTCAATGGAATCTGATGGTAGGCCTGGTTCAAATCGAAAACACTGAAAAACTTAGCCTTACCGAACCAATCAAACGCAGAATGCAAATCAGGCAGAGGTACCGAGTCAATAGCGACCTTAGCGTTGAGCCTCCGATAATCCATCACAAGCCTAGACTTACCATTAGGCTTGGGCACAAGAAAAGCTGGACTGGCATAAGCAGAACGAGACGGTTCAATCACACCCTTGCTCAGAAGATCCTCAATCATGGCCCTCATAACCTCCATCTTTGGGGGAGCAAGTTTGTACGGATGACTTCTAACTGGCTGAGAATCGGTGAGGTGGATCTCATACTCCAGAAGAGAAGTGACCCCAAGCTCAGCCGTAAGCACATCAGGAAACCGCAAACACAGCCTCCTAATGGCCTCCGCCTGCTCAGGGGGGAGATGACCAACTGGATCCACCTTGGGTTGTTCGGGCTCACAACCCACCTCTCTGACTGCAGGAGGGCAGTCAGAATCACCTACTAGAGGCACCAAAACTCGCCGATTAAACTTGAAAAATATCTGGCGCTTCTGGAGGTCAAGCACCATACCACTTTTGGAAATGAAGTCTGCCCCTAGGATACAAGAAACCGCCAGGTCCTTGGCAACAAGAAAACCCCACCTCCAGGAAAATCCTTCAATTTTAAAATGGAAAAACGCCTTTAGAATTATAGGTAGAGGAGTTTGGGATGCCGTCCAGCACGTAATAGAAGAAGGCTCGGTGTGCCTGACAAGTCCTAAGGCGTCAAGGGACTCAAAAAGAGAAAGGCTGATGATACTGCATGCCGAACCAGAATCAAGAAGGGCTCGACACACCGTACCACCAAAAGATACAAAAACGCCAGGACACACCGAGGTGACCGCCCTAAGTCCCAGGGAAGCCATGCCAGCAAGGCCCGAAACATCCCCGACGCTCCTGCGATGGGCACGTGTCAGAGGCAAATGGCCACGGTCAGTCGCAACAACGCGGGGAGCTACTGTGGAGGCAACCCCCCGCGCTGAGCGTTTCCCGCCCCACGACCTCGAGCACGTGGACAGTCACGACGAATGTGACCAGGCTGGCCACAAGCAAAACACACAACAGGAGGCCGAGAACCACGACCCTCCACTGGCTGACTCACACCTAAAGACATAGCCGGTCGACGGGTGGGGAGAGCACGATGACTCTCAGAATCCCTCCCTTGCTGGTCTGAGAACTGCACGCTGCGCGAAACAATGCACAGCTGATGCAGCTCCCGAAAAGTCGAAGGAACACCAGCAAAAACCAATCTGCACCGTTCTTCGGGAGAAATGCCATCCAGGATGACACGAACGGTGTCAGCTTCAGAAAGGGTGAGGCGCAACGCTTGCCGAGCTTCCTTGACTGAAGATACATAGGCTGCCAGAGACTCGCCCCTACCCTGCGACCGATAAAACCTGTCCATGACCATCCTCTCCCTGAGTCGAATGGGAAGAAACGATGAAAGTAACTCTCGATGGAACGAGTCCACCGAGGCATCACTGGCCAAGACAGAACTCAGCAACTCCCCAACGGGACCTCTACAATAAGGGAAAACCAGACGAAGCAAGTCCCCAGCCTGCATGCCGGGCATCTCACTAAGTCTGAGAAAGGCCACCAGAAACATAAGAAGCTCCTCAGGATCCATCCCATCGATCACAGGGAGATTCTGGATCATGGGCGTGAGAGGGTTAGGTAGCTTGTGGTAGCTCAGCTGCAGAAGAGCAGGTGAACCCAAAGAAGTAGTAGGAACGGCAGCTGGAGCCGAACCACAAGCAACCTCAACAGAAACGCCTGCAGGCTCAGAAGGAACCTCAGGCACAGTGAGAGCCGGTGTCTCAGCCTGCGGCCTCGACACGTTAGGCGAAAGCGCAAAAGCAGGCCGCTGACCCAGACCCGTAGGAGTCGTGGAACCGGAGAGTGCCTGAAAAATCTCCTCCAGCCTAGCCACACTCTCCAAGATCCACGCCCTTCCAGATGGCTCCAACCCCGGTGCCCGGTTGACCAGCCTTAAACGGGCAAGCAGATGCCCCAAACGTGCAAGGCGGCAGGCCCGGTCACGACCTACTGGAGGTTCCAACTGCAAATCTTCTAACACCCCTTCCCAATCTTCCACCTTCCGTTTACAAATCCCCAACTCATCACCAACCTCCAGCAGGTCAGACCAATCCACCGCCGTACCCGCGGACAACTGCTCCCGCAGCAACCTCCGGAGATTCAGAACATCACCCTCCGGAGTCACACCACGCGACCTCAACTCAAAAATTAATTCCTCCTTGACCAGGAGCGCAACATTCTGCAGATAGGCCATCTTGCAAAACAAAATTCTCAACAGTACACAAAAAACGACAACTCCAGGGTCCAAGACGAACTAAACCCTCAGCCTACCAAGCCACTGCCGACCACTCCAATCCACCCATGAAACCCATTCAACAAAGTAACCAAGCGGATTGCCTAGGTTTTTTTTTTTTTTTATTTTTTTTTTTTTTTTTTTTTTTTTATAAGTTAAATTATTTATTAGGATTTTCTAATTGTTTTGCTTTTTAAATAATTTTTATTTCCTTTTTTTTTTTTTTTTTTTTTTTATACAATACCAAGACACCTTGACGGTAGGTCGGCCAACCATGGCCTACTACTAACTGGCAAACACCCACCGTCAACAACCAAGAAAGAATTAAAAAATTTTTTTTTTTTTTTTTTTTTTTTTTTTTATAGGCAACCACGCTCTGCTACCAATTGAGACCCATCCCCCCCACCAAAGCTGGGAAGCGTGCCAACCGGGGGATGGCTCAAAACAAGTCGAGCGATGGGATCACGGGTGGCAGTTGGAGGGTCCAAAATAAAACTCGGCAGCTGAGCGAAACTAATTTATTACCAAAAAACCACTATTAACATAATCAAAAACGGCAGAAGGCCACGATATAAATTTTCACTTAAATAAATAATAACACACACTAAAATTACCAAGATACTACACAATAATAACAAACGCTATAAATACCACAAACTCTACAAATACCCAAAATTTAACAATTAATCAACTGTATGGCCTATCTGCAGTTTAGCCTGAGACACCCCAAAACGTAAGAAAATATTAAGCCCCAAATAAAAGTGAAAATTTAGAAAACTTTTGGATCACAACATTTAAACCGGCCATTTAGCCCGAATCCCTTGATTCCACCGGGCCAGGGAGTAAGCCGGAATCCCTGGGCAGCTCCGAATTAAAAGTTAAGCAAAAGAACAATAATCCCCTTTTGGTGAAAGTTTAAAAATTAAATAATTTAAAAGAAAATATAACACGGTACCGTCGAGTAAAAATTCACTTCAAAACCCCCCCCCCCCCTAATACACTTAACAAAAAATAAATAACAATAACTAGGCCTAAGCATATAAATAAATCACATAACTTAACCATAGGGACCTAACAACTATAAAATCTAAAAAGATATAACAACAAATAAAACTAATTAATTAATAACAAGAAATATAAATATAAATAAATATTAACACCCAAAAGTTCTTTTTGTATTTCAAGTTTTTCTTTTTTTTTTTTTTTTTTAAATAAAAAAAAATATATAAGTCCCCATGGCTGTTTTCTCACTTTGTCCAAACAGTTTTAGGCCTAGTCACCAATTACATAGCTCCACAAACTTTTTTTTCCGCTTTTATATTATATAGCACTTCCATTTTTTTGTTCTTTATAAATACTTGAACAGCAAAACCCCCAGCTCAGCCGCCGGGAAAACAACATGGAAAGCACTGACCTGAGGACAGAAGACTCATACCCAAAGATGTAGGTGGGGCAGCAGGGTCACCAATGGCCTCTATACATGGTCCTCAGGCCAGGCTGGCAGTGTGGATGGTAGAACTTTGCCCGGACGACCGGCCGAGGGCTGAACGTCCCACTCAAGGACCCTGGAGTTTTAGTTTGTCTAGCCAAACATGGTAAGGAGGTTCGGCCGAGTAGAACTCTTCTAGAACAAAATTTAGACTGAACAGACAGGCCAACCTGACCGAAGCTGCTGGAACACGGAACGAAACGGAACCGGGCCAACGGCTACCAAAGCACGCAAATCGCCGGGCAAAAGCGAATCTCAGGCAGCCTGGCAGACAACAACGAAAAAAAGAAACTGTACCGGTCCAAGACCCGGTACACTAGGTACGTGACCCATTAGGAAATTGTGTGCCAAATTTTTAGAATGTAGTGAACAAAATGTACTAACCAACAGAGAGTAAAGAAAAACTTTAGAAAAGTATTTTTAATGAAACCAAATATTTATTTTTAATTTACATCCGTCCAAACTTATAGTTGAAATTCGTACAATTATCTTTTGTCTGAAAGAGTAGATTAATAACCTATAAAGACTTAATTGTTAGAGTTTACAATAGTTTATAAATGAAGAAGTTACGGACTTTCATACTACTTGTGGTACGGGGCAGACGGGACCGTGAAGGAGTGAGAGGGGATGGAAATACGTTGTATGTGTGTTAGTGAGGCATGTTCATTGCTACTCCTAGTGACAGTTGCGATAAAAAGTACAGTTAAATTCCTTGGAGCTCTCAACTGAGTACGTGATTCTGATAAGTTAGATGATAATTATTTAATAAATTTAGAGTAAAATTCATTAATCGATTAATCTTAAAAACACATACAATCAATATTGTTACAAGCACTAAAATGTATTTAATAAATAAAATATACTTAGTTACAATGATATAACTTTTATTATAATACATAATTAAATATCCTAATACAACCATGGGTTCTTTTTATCGTCTGGGTGCTTTCTTCCATACTTCACCAAAGGTTGACGTTACTCATTCATCTGGGTTCATCCACCCACCCTACTAACCAAAACTGTGTTGTCTAATTTTACTACTAGAATACACATACTAGTTTTTACCAGTACTATGCGCAAAGGTAAAACGGTATTAAAGTTTACAAATTAAAGTGCATCAGTCAGCTTTGAACAAGGTGCATGGTAAAGCCAAAACAACAGCTTCTATGATATCGGTAAACATGATAAGTTGAATTAAAAAATATTTTTATTTAATAACACATATGTAATTTGAAACCTGAGGACATTTTAATATAAATGTTTAGTTTTATATACGTTACGGCTGGAAAATTAATTTTGTACAATTAATAACAAGTAGGTGAAGATTAATGAGAAATATGTTGATTAAAAACGTAGTAGTTTAGAGATTATATAAAAATACATAGTTAACGATTCCTAACTCGTATGAAAACAGTTTCATAGAAAAAAATCTGTTTAAAATTTACGTAGTATTCCTTCCTATATTTTCCCATTAAGGATGATTTCCTTATTGAGCCATCAAGGTAAAGAAAAAATCTGTAAAAGATATAGGCGAAACATTTTGTTCTTAAAATTATCTTAGGTTACAGAGATTTTACTCCACTCCGCACACCTAAATGTAAAAGGAAAAAACAGTTCTTACATTCTTACATATGAGACGCCGACACAACTTTGTTGGTATTTTAAGGCGAATATGAATGGTTATATGAGTGTAGGATGAGTGTGGATGAGTGTAGTCTGGTTACTAACTGAGTTCAACTGTTCCTCAGAAAGGGCAATTTATTAATAGCCCAACAGCCAGGGCAATTAAGGGACCTACAGCTTTACGTGGAATCCGAATCACGTAGTGCTGGTCTGATTTTCAGCTAATTTACAAGCCTGATACTCAGTTATCTCCCCCACACAACAACCGCACAATGATTACCACCCAACATGTACGTCCCAGACTTCTCTAGTAGTGTTCACCGCCGCGATATCAACCATTGAGCGGACGCCACGTCGGTATTAAGAGGACTGAGTATCCAACCTATCGCCTACAATCTCCCAAACACTTTGTCCCCAAGTAGCTGGGTTACAGCTCTGCGCCACCAGTACACAACGAATGCAAAAATAACTATACTATATTATACTATACTATCAAATATACTAGAGGGGGTTGGAGTTATATTTAATAGTTGTTTTTTACAGGAGCGGTTGAAACAGCGTTGCAAAAATATTCATATTAATCAAGAATGATTATTATTTTTTATTTTTTTTAAGATGACTTGAACTCGCAAGTTCACAAGGGCCTGAAGGTGGAAACTGCACTCAAAGAGTGAAGTACGGACCGTTAGACTTATTGGAGATTTGAACCTTGAAACTTTGACTTTCACAATTCAAAGCTTTAGTCAACGAGCCACCAAGCCGACTAAAAAAGATAAAAACAGTAAACAATTGATAACAAATGAAATTCTTTCCCACGTGGAAAATCTTATACTCCATGCACACACTTTTTTTGTACTTTTAAATTATACTTTTATTAGAATACAGTTGCACTCTCTTGTAATAAAAAACATTGTAATGTATTATTTATGACAGCTGAATAAAACTGCACAATTGTTAAAATAAAAATTCTATTTAAATAATGATTCATGGAAATACAGTACAACATTAATTATATAAACGGTAACAATTGTAACAAATGAATTGTAGTGTCTTAAATAAAGCTTTGGGAGATATTTATAATACAATGGAAAAGAATGAAAAGAGTGAAAAGATTAGTCTCATTCAGGGATGCTTGTTCAAAGGCCGGGGTTAAAGCAATTATGCAAATGGGTGACTGGTTTGTCCTTTCCCCAAATCTGGAGACCATCTGTAAACAGAAAAACACTTTTAAGGTTACTTGTTTTAGCACTCTGAGAAGTTCATTATAATTTAACGTATTTTTTAAATATATAGTATTATACATATAAGTAATAAGTCTTATTTGGGCTTACATTAGTAGGAAAGTAGCAATGGATCTTCTATAAAATTTAAAGTATGTTTGATAAAAATTATATTTGAGAATTTTTTAAATTAAAAGTGTTAGTCATAATAAATATGTCGAGGGTAAACCAAAACTCTTATTTATGGAAGTAAGTCTATTTGAAATAGTTAATTTGGCTTTTCTTAGTTCATGGCTCAAAAAGTAGGCTTCTATCCAACCTAGTGTAGAGTATATAAACAAATTTAAATTGTAAGTAATTGTTTTCTATTAATGACATCTGTACTTTTGTATATTATGCTGGGTGAGACTGGTTGGGACAGTGAGCTTGTAAGAGGGGGGTGGAGCAAATTGTGTGTGTTAGTGAGGTTCTTTGCTACTCCTATCAACTGTTACGACAAAATATAATACTAAATTCCTCAGACCACTCAACTGGGCATGTTTACGAATACTGAAGATCCTTGCCGATTGTTTGAATAGGGTTTTAATTTGTATATTCTTATTGATGTAATTCTGATTTTTACCATAAAACATTATAAAATAGGCTGAACATTTGGAGTCAAATTACGTAAAATTATCTTTGGCTAAAAGAGTAAGTTAGTAATGTAAAAACTTAATTGCTAGAATTTACATGAGGAAGTTTTGTTCTTCTGTACAATTTTTTGGGGCGGGGCAAGCGTGCTTTCACACCGCAACCCAAAAGCGTGCTTGTGCAGCACATATTCTCAGAATTAGAGTTGTCTGTCCAGCACACCTACTATTGTGGGGGGGGGGGGGTACTGACGGTATTGTCACCTACCCCAATACCGGTGCCATCCGTATTGTTCAGATGACAGGGCAACTTTGGAATTAAAAAAATTCAACTGATGCTTACAATCGAATGGCTAAGACGGAACTTGACCTACCATCATGCCTTGGATTCTGCTATAAAGTTGGTTTGAATTTGGGATTGAAAATATTATTTCAAAACTAAATACAATTTCAATGTTTATTCTTATATAATGTTGCTATTTCAAAATTATGTTTCTTTCTGAAGTTCTCTTTCTTCGATGGCAACTTTCCTTAGTTTTGTATTGTTATTACATTATACTGTCAATTTACCATTTAAATCCTTGGATGAACGGACTGTGAATTAAATAATCTGTGTATTTTTAACCGCACATATATTAATAGTACGATTTGTATGTACCAACAAACCACACTCGTAGTGTAATGTAATGTATTATATAGCAGCCTTTCTGCCTAATCAAACTAAATATCTTCTTTAAATGCTTTAAAATATACAAAATAAGAAGATAATGGATTTGAATGTAACTAATACAAATTAATTTAAATCACCAACAATTAAAAGCCGTCAGTAAAATATAATAAATAAACATGTTACGAAAAATACTAAGAGATGTATAATGTAAATAAACAATCATAAACCCTCTCCATTAACAAGTATTTTACAAGATATCGGAAAAATAAACCGATTACACTCGTACGTGTATATTTTTTCATTTTTGTTCATATTTCTGATAGATTGAATAATACTTCTTAATGGAGAAGGATTTCGATTTGTTAGTTACAATTCGTATATAATAGTATTTTTATAATATGATTACTACATTTAACTGACAGTTTTTCATTTTTAACTATTAACTATGAGGCCAAATATTTTATTAGCCTTTATCAATATTCAACCATCATACTCAATGCGCACTTACTGACGCATTCCCGCCATATGAACAGCAATAGAGGACTATCAATACTTTGTCAATCGTGTATCTTTCTATTTATAGTATTATAATTTGTTATGTTATATTTAAAATAAATAGGCTGCAATTATCATATACATGTTGTTTGTAACACTGCAACTTATTCATATGTTATATACTTTAGTATTTAAAATGCCGATCTTTAACATTGTTATATAAGTCACTGGTTACGTCGGAAGTGATGAATACACGTTGAAGGATGCAAGTAAACTAAATTCAAACACCTGCTACATCATAACTCACTAAATGTATAATTTTTAATGGCTATCATTCATATTATATTTATTCCCATTGCAAGCAGAATTAAGCTCCATTGTAAAACTAAGCCAACAATTTTATAAAAGTCAATTTGTAATCCAGCCTCGTAGCAATACTTTTTTCAGCAACCTCAACAAATATGAACATACATTTTTTCCCTTTTACTCATTCATTATTTTTGGTGTTGTACCAATTTACGTCTAATATTATTGTTTCAGTACCTATTTATGAAGATATAAAACTATCTTTGAATTAATTCATGTATTATGAGATACACAGTTTGATATAAATTACATATTATTGAGTGAATCCAATAACACTTGCAACCTTCTGTTTAGTTATGTTATCCTTTCTTTTTTATAATGTTTATTACTATCAACTTTTAATTTTGTCAAAACGTACCTAATACAAGAAGAGAATTAATTTCCTTTTTGTTCTTATCATTTCATGGAATATACGGTCATTCATTTAAAATTAAAATGTAATTTTATATTCTATATAATTCACTCTATAGCATGGACTTACTATCATTCCTATAAAAATATTATTTGAAAGTATATGGATAGATATTTTGAAAACAAGAGTAATTACACATAGGCATAAAATATCAGAAAAAAGACATTTATAAATCGAATTCATTGTAATCCCATTAATTTCACCCCTCTTGTAAAGTAGTTTTAGATATTGACCGTTGAGTTCCAAATGGCAGGTGCTAAAACAGGGGGGGGGGAGGTTACAGATAAATAAGCAGATATTTAAGGATTTTCAGACAAATAAAATAATATATAAGTGTTTTTGAAGTATGCGAATCAAATGCGTTTTAAAAAAATTAAACAAAACAATATTAAGTCTTTTCACAAACCTCCAGTGTATTGTCATTCTTTCTCCCAACCCTGTGCAGATAACCATTTCCGATTAACGCCAGATTCCTCTTATGTCTGTGTGTATTAACACTTTACACAGGCAATAATTAAACACTGTAACTTTGGCACAGCTGATAAAAGTCAGTTGTCTGTATTGTTAACTCCTTAACCCCTTCGGGCTGGTCGTTCCCGGCCCCTCCCATATGCCCCTGTTCCTAGAAACGGTGGCTAGTCAGACCCTCCGGACCCTTGTGCGCTAAGAGTGCAGAGGAAACACAACACCTGAAGAGAGAGAAAGAGAGAGAGAGAGAGAGAGAGAGAGAGAGAGAGAGAGAGAGAGAGAGAGAGAGAGAGAGGGGGGGGGGAGAGATAGAGAGAGAGGGGGAGAGAGAGAGAGACGTTGTTTTTGTGTTAGCGAAGCAAGCTCTTTGCTTCTCCTAATGCCAGATGCTGTGCTACCTATAACTAAATTCTTTGGTGTGCTCAAGTCAAGTAGGTGCCCGAATAACACTGTTAACCAAAGTAGGCTCATAAATTAATAATATACTGGACAAAATAAGTTCAAAATTGTAACAATAACTAATATTTTTCTGTATAATAATTAACAATTCTGTGTATAATATGACAGCAACATTTATATTAATTAACACTATTAAATGGAGCTATTTGATTAATTACAATGTGATATTTTAGCTCCTTTAAGCAAAAGGTAATTTACAGGAGTGGATTTAAGAGCTGCCATAAAAAAGAAATTTGGAGGTTCCACTTTACACTTGTGGCTTTCTTTGGTGGTTCGTCTCGAGATGGTTGATTCAACAGATAACTTTCTACAAACACTGAGGGTACTTTGCAAGAAAGATATCTTCTTTTGGAATATGTTAGGGTTTATTGTAAATAATCTTATTTTATTTTGATATTTGTTTAAGCGTCAGAATGTTTTCTAAAAATAATGAATTATTTAAGGTAAGATCTATGTAATAAAATTTTTAAAATTATTAAGGGACAAACTCTGACTTTAAAATATTTTTCATGGATGATCATGTAAGTGTTGGATGAATGCCAATGACCTGTGTAGTCTAGTTACTAACTTATTTTGACTTACACTCATAAAGGTTCAATTTCTAATTGCCGAACAGTCAGGGCAAATTAGGGGCGTACAGCTTTACGTGGAATCCGAACCACGTAGTATTGGTGTAATGTTCAGCTTATTAACAAGCCTGAAATTCAGTTCTCTTCCCTACACAACATCCACACGCTGTCTACTAGACAATATGGACTTCTCAAGTAGATCCACGCTGATAGCAACCGTTAAAGTGGACGCCATGTCGGTACCAGCAGTACCGAGGAAATAGCCTATCAGATTATATCGGTATAACGTAAGGTTTTAGTAACAGTAAATTACCCTCTATTTACGATAATTGTTCCTCTTTTTGTGGATGGGTTACATCTAACGATGAAGCATTTTGTGGATGAGTTACATCTGATCATGAAGCTTTTTGTGGATGGGTTAAATCTGATGATGAAGCTTTTTGTGGATGGGTTACATTTGATGATGAAGATTTTTGTGGATGGGATACATATGATGATGAAGCTTTTTGTGGATGGGTTACATCTGATGATGAAGATTTTTGTAGATGGATTAAATCTGATGAAGCTTTTTGTGGATGGGTTACATATTATGATGAAGCTTTTAGTAGATGGGTTAAATCTGATGTTGAACCTTTTTGTGGATGGGTTACATCTGATGATGAAGATTTTTGTGGATGGGTTAACTCTGATGATGAAGCTTTTTGTGGATGGGTTACATATGATGATGATGAAGCTTTTTGTAGATGTGTTACATATGATGATGAATCTTTTAGAGGATGGGTTTAATCAGATGGTGAAGTTTTTGTAGAGGGGTTAAATATGATGATGAAGCTTTTTGTGGATGGGTTACTTCTAATGATGAACCTTTTTGTGGATGAGTTACATCTGATGTTGAACCTTTTTGTGAATGGGTTACATCTGATGATGAAGCTTTTTGAAAAACAAAGTTGCTATATAGGTTATGTTAGTTATTCGTGTTAGAAATGTTGCAGCCATTACTATAAAATATACTTTTGATAGGTATAGGAATAAAATTACTAAAGAACTGGTTATTACTAAACGGTATTTAGATGCTGTAATTTATTTATTGTAAAAATTGTTCTACATTGTGTCATTGAACCCCTGTGGTGGTGGTGTATACGAGGAATATACATTCTCCCACATACCCCTCACACATAAAACGTTCATAACCTGGGAGTTTGGAAAGCTGCCAGTGATTCAGATGTTGATCTATGTTCGGCCACATCCTATATAATTCTAATATGAGAAGGAAATATCTGGTCGTCATAAGTGAATGGGTTACATTCTGTGCGAAAATTTTAAAAACGTCAGGATAAATTGATTAAATACAATAAAATAATAATTAAAAACTTCAACTTTATGTGGTTATACTGATTATATTATTATATATACTTGTCTGTCCCTAAAACCAAGATAAGAAGGAAGTATAAAGGAGTAATACATCAGTAACCGGGGTTCACCTGACCCGGCAGATAGCACCCTGTAGGGGCCTCTTGACAGGAAAATCAGTCAATGGTTGGAAGGTGGGTGTGATTAGATCGGCCGTAGAACGTTAGGCACACATTTTTGGCCGATTTGGAATGGCACTTTTGGCACAGTCATTAGAGGGGATTAAGAAGGGTCAACCTGTAAGTTTCAGAAAGGCACGTTTGGCACACACCGCCCGGCCAGGTAGTAGCAGCCAGGTGGCCAGAATGCGGGAAAATGGGAACTTTTTTGCCCCCGCAAATTTCCTGCTGTGGTGCTTATTGAAGTAAGCAACTAACCTAACCTAACCTAACCTAACCTAACCTGCGGTAGATCACAGCTGCTACCCAGGTAGATCACGGATGCTACCCGAGTAGATCACGGCTGCTACCCAAGTAGATCACGGATGCTACCCGAGTAGATCACGGCTGCTACCCAAGTAGATCACGGATGCTACCCAATTGGAACACGGATGCTACCCAAATAGATCATGATCTAACCTAACCTAACCTAACCTAACCTAACCTGCGGTAGATCACAGCTGCTACCCAGGTAGATCACGGATGCTACCCGAGTAGATCACGGCTGCTACCCAAGTAGATCATGGATGCTACCCGAGTAGATCACGGCTGCTACCCAAGTAGATCACGGATAATACCCAATTGGAACACGGATGCTACCCAAATAGATCATGATCTAACCTAACCTAACCTAACCTAACCTAACCTAGTGAGGTTTAAATTTAAAAATTTGTTATATCACGGGCAAATGACTGCCACGCAGAGTTGACGGGAATAATAAAATTCCCGTTTTCCCTCGTTCGATGGCGTCTACCTGGTCGAGCGACTGTGCCAAACATGCCTTTTCCAAGCAGGCGAGTTGACCCTACTTATTCCGCTCTAATGATTGTGCCAAAACTGCCATGGGCAGAAGGTCCAAAAATGTGTGCCAAACGTCCGATCCCCATTAGATCAAGAATCCAACGGCTTGAAGGGAAGAACAACAGGGGGCAGGCAGTTACAATACTGACAGTAGGTGGACATTGCAAGTGGTCAGAGACCAGACACCAACAGGTTGTTGTGGATACCGTCACCCACCGTACGTGTATGGGTGGGCGGGTGGGTCAATACCACCGTACGTATACGGGAGGGCGGGTGAGTCAATACCACCGTACGTGTATGGGTGGGCGGGTGGGTCAATACCACCGTACGTGTATGGGTGGGCGGGTGAGTTAATACCACCGTACGTGTATGGGTGGGTGGGTGAGTCAATACCATCGTACGTGTATGGGTGGGCGGGTGGGTCAATACCACCGTACGTGTATGGTTGGGCGGGTGGGTCAATAACACCGTACGTATACGGGAGGGCGGGTGAGTCTATACCACCGTACGTGTATGGGTGGGCGGGTGATTCAATACCACCGTACGTGTATGGGTGGGTGGGCGGGTCAATACCACCGTACGTGTATGGGTGGGTGGGCAGGTCAATACCACTGTACGTGTATGGGTGGGCGGGCGGGTACTTTACTTAACATTCACATCACTCCTTCAAACTAGCTCGCCCGATTCTCCGCGATTTACAATGTCATCTAAAAACATCTACCTAGATTTGTACTTGGACATAACAAATATATAAAGCACTAGTGGAATTTTTACCAGTTTGTGCTGGATGAAGATGGAAGGCAGATTTAAGTTTATTGAAAGTTGAAATCAAATTTATTATAAGCTACATAAATGTATAATTTTTATACAAAATATAAATTATGAAACCTACTTTAATTTCATAAATATTTTGTTACTCGAGTCAAAAATTACCTTAATGTTCCATGAGTGGTAGGTCAAGATTCCCGGTGACGTTGCAAGTGATGGAGTTTAGTATTACGGTAAATTCGAAATTCGGGAGTGCAAGATTAGACTACGGTTAACGTAGTACGCGTGGGAGCACAGGGTTAGACTACCGTTAACGTCATTTGCGTGGAAACACAGCGTAAGAATATGGTTAACGTAGTACGCATGGGAGCACAGGGTTAGACTACCGTTAACGTCGTTTGCGTGGAAACACAGCGTAAGACTACGGTTAACGTAGTACGCGTGGGAGCACAGGGTTAGACTACGGTTAACGTAATACGCGTGGGAGCACAGGGTTAGACTAAGGTTAACGTAGTACGCGTGGGAGCACAGGGTTAGACTACCGTTAACGTCGTTTGCGTGGAAACACAGCGTAAGACTACCATTAACGTTGTTTGCGTGGAAACACAGCGTTAGACTACGGATAACGTAGTACGCGTGGGAGCACAGGGTTAGACTACCGTTAACGTCGTTTGCTTGGAAACACAGCGTAAGAATATGGTTAACGTAGTACGCGTGGGAGCACAGGGTTAGACTACCGTTAACGTCATTTGCGTGGAAACACAGCGTAAGAATATAGTTAACGGAGTACGCGTGGGAGCATAGGGTTAGACTACCGTTAACGTCGTTTGCGTGGAAACACAGCGTTAGACTACGGTTAATGTAGTACGCGTGGGAGCACAGGATAGACTATGGTTAACGTAGTACTCGTGGGAGCACAGAGTTAGACTACCGTTAACGTCATTTGCGTGGAAACACAGCGTAAGAATATGGTTAACGTAGTACGCGTGGGAGCATAGGGTTAGACTACCGTTGACGTCGTTTGCGTGGAAACACAGCGTAAGAATATGGTTAACGTAGTACACGTGGGAGCATAGGGTTAGACTACCGTTGACGTCGTTTGCGTGGAAACACAGCGTAAGAATATGGTTAACGTAGTACACGTGGGAGCATAGGGTTAGACTACCGTTAACGTCGTTTGCGTGGAAACACAGCGTAAGAATATGGTTAACGTAGTACACGTGGGAGCATAGGGTTAGACTACCGTTGACGTCGTTTGCGTGGAAACACAGCGTAAGACTACGGTTAACGTAGTACGCGTGGGAGCACAGGGTTAGACTACGGTTAACGTAGTACGCGTGGGAGCACAGGGTTAGACTACCGTTAACGTCATTTGCGTGGAAACACAGCGTAAGAATATGGTTAACGTAGTACGCGTGGGAGCATAGGGTTAGACTACCGTTAACGTCGTTTGCGTGGAAACACAGCGTTACACAACATCCACACGCTGTCTACTAGGCAATATGGACTTCTCAAGTAGATCCACGCTGATAGCAACCGTTAAAGTGGACACCATGTCGGTACCAGCAGTACCAAGGAAATAGCCTATCAGATTATATCGGTATAACGTAAGGTTTTAGTAACAGTAAATTACCCTCTATTTACGATAATTGTTCCTCTTTTTGTGGATGGGTTACATCTAACGATGAAGCATTTTGTGGATGAGTTACAAATGATGATGAAGAACCTTTTTGTGGATGAGTTACATCTGATCAAAAGCTTTTAGTGGATGGGTTAAATCTGATGATGAAGCTTTTTGTGGATGGGTTACATTTGATGATGAATTTTTTTGTGGATAGGTTACATATGATGATGAAGCTTTTTGTGGATGGGCTACATCAGATGATGAACCTTTTTGTGAATGGGTAACATCTGATGATGAACCTTTTTGTGGATGAGTTACATATGATGATGAAGCTTTTTGTAGATGTGTTACATATGATGATGAATCTTTTAGAGGATGGGTTTAATCTGATGATAAAGCTTTTTGTAGAGGGGTTACATATGATGATGAAGCTTTTTGTGGATGGGCTACATCTAATGATGAACCTTTTTGTGGATGAGTTACATCTGATGTTGAACCTTTTTGTGGATGGGTAACATCTGATGATGAAGCTTTTTTTGGATTAGTTACATCAGATGATGAACCCTTTTGTGAATGTGTTACATCTGATGATGAAGCTTTTTGAAAAAAAAGTTGCTATATAGGTTATGTTAGTTATTCGTGTTAGAAATGTTGCAGCCATTATTATAAAATATACTTTTGATAGGTATAAGAATAAAATTACTAAAGAACTGGTTATTACTAAACGGTATTTAGATGCTGTAATTTATTTATTGTAAATATTGTTCTACATTGTGTCATTGAACCCCTGTGGTGGTGGTGTATACGAGGAATATACATTCTCCCACATACCCCTCACACATAAAACGTTCATAACCTGGGAGTTTGGAAAGCTGCCAGTGATTCAGATGTTGATCTATGTTAGGCCACATCCTATATAATTCTAATATGAGAAGGAAATATCTGGTCGTCATAAGTGAATGGGTTACATTCTGTGCGAAAATTTTAAAAACGTCAGGATAAATTGATTAAATACAATAAAATAATAATTAAAAACTTCAACTTTATGTGGTTATACTGATTATATTATTATATATACTTGTCTGTCCCTAAAACCAAGATAAGAAGGAAGTATAAAGGAGTAATACATCAGTAACCGGGGTTCACCTGACCCGGCAGATAGCACTCAGGCTTGAAGGGAAGAACAACAGGGGGCAGTCAGTTACAATACTGACAGTAGGTGGACATTGCAAGTGGTCAGAGACCAGACACCAACAGGTTGTTGTGGATACCGTGACCGCGGGAGGTGTACTACGATGTGTTGGCAAGAGGAAACATTCACATCACTCTCTCAAACTAGCTCGCCCGATTCTCTGTGATTTACAATGTCATCTAAAAACATCTACCTAGACTTGTACTTGGACACAACAAATATATAAAGCACTAGTGGAATTTTTACCAGTTTGTGCTGGATGAAGATGGAAGGCAGATTTAAGTTTATTGAAAGTTGAAATCAAATTTATTATAAGCTACATAAATGTATAATTTTTATACACAATATAAATTATGAAACCTACTTTAATTTCATAAATATTTTGTTACTCGAGTCAAAAATTACCTTAATATTCCATTAGTGGTAGGTCGGGATTCCCGGTGACGTTGCAAGTGATGGAGTTTAGTATTACGGTAAATTCGAAATTCGGGAGTGCCAGATTAGACTACGGTTAACATAGTACGCGTGGGAGCATAGGGTTAGACTACCGTTAACGTCATTTGCGTGGAAACACAGCGTAAGAATATGGTTAACGTAGTACGCATGGGAGCACAGGGTTAGACTACCGTTAACGTCGTTTGCGTGGAAACACAGCGTAAGACTACGGTTAACGTAGTACGCGTGGGAGCACAGGGTTAGACTACGGTTAACGTAATACGCGTGGGAGCATAGGGTTAGACTACTGTTAACGTCGTTTGCGTGGAAACACAGCGTAAGACTACGGTTAACGTAGTACGCGTGGGAGCATAGGGTTAGACTACCGTTAACGTCGTTTGCGTGGAAACACAGCGTAAGACTACGGTTAACGTAGTACGCGTGGGAGCACAGGGTTAGACTACGGTTAACGTAGTACGCGTGGGAGCACAGGGTTAGACTACTGTTAACGTCGTTTGCGTGGAAACACAGCGTAAGACTACGGTTAACGTAGTACGCGTGGGAGCACAGGGTTAGACTACGGTTAACGTAATACGCGTGGGAGCATAGGGTTAGACTACTGTTAACGTCGTTTGCGTGGAAACACAGCGTAAGACTACGGTTAACGTAGTACGCGTGGGAGCACAGGGTTAGACTACGGTTAACGTAATACGCGTGGGAGCATAGGGTTAGACTACTGTTAACGTCGTTTGCGTGGAAACACAGCGTAAGACTACGGTTAACGTAGTACGCGTGGGAGCACAGGGTTAGACTACGGTTAACGTAATACGCGTGGGAGCATAGGGTTAGACTACTGTTAACGTCGTTTGCGTGGAAACACAGCGTAAGACTACGGTTAACGTAGTACGCGTGGGAGCATAGGGTTAGACTACCGTTAACGTCGTTTGCGTGGAAACACAGCGTAAGACTACGGTTAACGTAGTACGCGTGGGAGCACAGGGTTAGACTACGGTTAACGTAGTACGCGTGGGAGCACAGGGTTAGACTACTGTTAACGTCGTTTGCGTGGAAACACAGCGTAAGACTACGGTTAACGTAGTACGCGTGGGAGCACAGGGTTAGACTACGGTTAACGTAATACGCGTGGGAGCACAGGGTTAGACTACCGTAAACGTCGTATGCATGAGAGCACAGGGTTAGACTACCGTAAACGTCGTATGCCTGAGAGCACAGGGTTAGACTACCGTAAACGTCGTATGCATGAGAGCACAGGGTTAGACTACCGTAAACGTCGTATGCATGAGAGCACAGGGTTAGACTACCGTAAACGTCGTATGCATGAGAGCACAGGGTTAGACTACCGTAAACGTCGTATGCATGAGAGCACAGGGTTAGACTACCGTAAACGTCGTATGCATGAGAGCACAGGGTTAGACTACCGTAAACGTCGTATGCATGAGAGCACAGGGTTAGACTACCGTAAACGTCGTATGCATGAGAGCACAGGGTTAGACTACCGTAAACGTCGTATGCATGAGAGCACAGGGTTAGACTACCGTAAACGTCGTATGCATGAGAGCACAGGGTTAGACTACCGTAAACGTCGTATGCATGAGAGCACAGGGTTAAACTACCGTAAACGTCGTATGCAAGATAGCACAGGGTTAGACTACCGTTAACGTCGTTTGCGTGGAAACACAGCGTAAGAATATGGTTAACGTAGTACGCGTGGGAGCACAGGGTTAGACTACCGTTAACGTCGTTTGCCTGGAAACCCAGCGTAAGAATACAGTTAACGTAGTACGCGTGGGAGCATAGGGTTAGACTACTGTTAACGTCGTTTGCGTGGAAAGACAGCGTAAGAATATGGTTAACGTAGTACGCGTGGAAGCACAGGGTTAGACTACCTTTAACGTAGTCTTTGTGGAGCACAGGCTTAGACTACCGTTAACGTAGTACGGGTAGGAGCATAGGATTAGACTACTATAAACGTCGTATGCGTGGGAGCACAGGGTTGGACTACTGTTAACGTAGTACGGGTAGGAGCATAGGATTAGACTACTATAAACGTCGTATGCGTGGGAGCACAGGGTTAGACTACTGTTAACGTAGTACGGGTGGGAGCATAGGATTAGACTACTATAAACGTCGTATGCATGAGAGCACAGGGTTAGACTACCGTAAACGTCGTATGCATGGGAGTGTAGGGTTAGACTACCGTAAACGTCGTATGCATGAGAGCACAGGGTTAGACTACCGTAAACGTCGTATGCATGGGAGTGTAGGGTTAGACTACCGTAAACGTCGTATGCATGAGAGCACAGGGTTAGACTACCGTAAACGTAGTATGCCTGAGAGCACAGGGTTAGACTACCGTAAACGTCGTATGCATGAGAGCACAGGGTTAGACTACCGTAAACGACGTATGCATGAGAGCACAGGGTTAGACTACCGTAAACGTAGTATGCCTGAGAGCACAGGGTTAGACTACCGTAAACGTAGTATGTATGAGAGCACAGGGTTAGACTACCGTAAACGTCGTATGCATGAGAGCACAGGGTTAGACTACCGTAAACGTAGTATGTATGAGAGCACAGGGTTAGACTACCGTAAACGTAGTATGTATGAGAGCACAGGGTTAGACTACCGTTAACGTAGTACGGGTAGGAGCATAGGATTAGACTACTATAAACGTCGTATGCGTGGGAGCACAGGGTTAGACTACCGTAAACGTGGGAGCACAAGATTAGAGTACGGTTAACGCGTTGGGGTTGCAGGATTATCATTAACTTCGAACGTGTGGAAGTGAAGGATTACGGTTAACGTTTAATGTGTGATAATGCAGAATTCGGCTACAGTTTGGATTGCCGTTATCGTCGTTAGTGTGAGAGGTAAAAATGATTACGTATTAACCCCGTAAATAAGAGATGTCAGGTTTACGGTCAGCGTCTTAAGTGCTTGAGTGCAGGAGTACCGTTAACGTAGCAGGTGTAGGATGTCAAGATTACCATTAACGTCATTAGTGTCAGAGAGCAGGTATACAATTGACGTCGTACGTGTTAAAGTGTATGATTATCGTTTTTAACGTAGCAGGTCAAGATGGTCAAGACTACATGTTAGAGGCCTGGCTTACCGTTAACGTGAGGTTCGGACGTCAGAATCACCTTTATTGTCATATGTTTAGAAGGGCAGGTTTACCATCAACTTCACATTCGTTTTTTTATGGCAAGAATGACGTTGTCAATGTATAAATCTTTACCCTATTCATAAAAAAAAAACATATTATTAGCAAAAATTAGAGTTATATAATTAAAAAAAAATCAAAATACTGATAACTGTGTAAGTTTATATGTTGGAGATAAGCAATAACGATTATTGATTTAACATTCTTTAATAAAATTAATTTACGAGTTTATTGTTTCCCGAACACTTCGGTCAAGCTTTGATCAACGATAATTTCACATTATCCGGTCTGGTGAACACTAACCATGATTTTAATCTTACTTTATTGCTTAACCATGTAGTAACTGGTCATGTCCAGAGGAAAAAGCTCAAAGCAAAACAATGAATACAAAATAATTTATTTAAACTTTACTTTTCCAGGGTAAAATGTATATTTCTGTTGAAAGGATTAGTATTCAATGAGTATATGACACCATAAAAGATTCCTTTTTATGTAATAGTTACTAAAAGTCGCGTTATAGGAATTATTTATAAAGAATATATTTTAAGTAAGAAATATGACAGCCAAAAACATCAACTAGATCTTAGTGGAGTACGAAGCCTATAGGAAGCACTTTATACGTTTACAATTTATACGTTTAATAATTGGATTAATGGGTGGGTTTATAAATAACACCTTAAAAAGTGATTATAAATAAGTCACATCATTGTTGTTGGCGGTAAATATCATATTAAATAAAAAAAACTTCTCGTTTTACATTCGTTGCTATCTTTGATGTTTAATTTATTAGGTGGTATAATAAATAACCCTAACCGAGCACTTACTCACGATTTTAAATTGCTTTTTAAATAACTAAATGTAAACATTAGGACTACAAATACTTCAAATGCTAAATACAGTCACTTAGAAATTGTATTACAAACATCTTAATATACAAATATATGCATATTTCACAAAAGTAATTTTTCGGGCGCACAATAGTCAAAAACAATTCAGGATGTGATATTAAAAAAGTTAAGACCATCCATGCTATGTTTAGTAACTTGTAAGGTACGTTTTTGTTTAAGTTCGGTATCGTATAAATAGTTCGCACACTCGCCAGCTAGGATAGTTGCAGCGGGTTGGGTATAATTCCAGGGGTCGGAGTTTAGGAATGGATTCTAGGCGAACGATTCAGTACTTTTGATCTCAAAAGATCATTCACGTGGCACAAGACCACAACTCATCATCATCTTTCGACTCGAGTTAGGTTGGAACAGTGTGGTCAGGATATAGGATGCTGGAAATACTGATATTCTGTCCTAATATCCTAAAACCCCAAATACCGCCTTTCACGGCAGTCCAAAGCCAAAA
Source organism: Stictocephala bisonia (assembly GCA_035578905.1). Classification (NCBI taxonomy): domain Eukaryota; kingdom Metazoa; phylum Arthropoda; class Insecta; order Hemiptera; family Membracidae; genus Stictocephala; species Stictocephala bisonia. Next base: position 105,860 of record JAQJVL010001813.1, read on the forward strand.
GGGGACCTACGAAACCTACCTACGCCTGGGCTAAGTCCCACCTTTCACGGCAGTCCAAAGCCAAAAGGGGACCTACGAAACCTACCTACGCCTGGGCTAAGTCCCGCCTTTCACGGCAGTCCAAAGCCAAAAGGGGACCTACGGAACCTACCTACGCTTGGGCCAAGTCCCACCTTTCACGGCAGTCCAAAGCCAAAAGGGGACCTACGAAATATACCTACTCTTGGGCTAAGTCCTGCCTTTCACAGCAGTCCAAAGCCAAAAGGACACCTACGTAACCTACCTACGCCTGGGCTAAGTCCCGCCTTTCACGGCAGTCCAAAGCCAAAAGGGGACCTATGAAACCTACCCACGCCTGGGCTAAGTCCCACCTTTCACGGCAGTCCAAAGCCAAAAGGGGACCTCGGAACCTACCTACGCCTGGGCTAAGTCCCGCCTTTCATGGCAGTCCAAAGCCAAAAGGGGACCTACGAAACCTACCTACTCCTGGGCTAATTCTCGCCTTTCACGGCAGTCCAAAGCCAAATGGGGACCTACGAAACCTAGGTGATGATGATCTGTCATCTTCAATCATACTATATAATTTAAAATTATCAACTGTCTTAATTAATAATATAATAATATTTATATCAATTATATATATTCAGGTCAACGAATTAGCGTTAGGTTCAACGTTCTTAGTGCATGGCAAAGTTGGTACTATAGAAGAAAGGAATTTTTAATACTAAAATTATGATAACATAATTAATTGTGATTTTTTATTTGTTTACAGCAAGATGTGAAGAGTGAAAATGTGTAGCAAGAAACGTGACATGCACCGAGAGGGGAAGTGTAGTTACGGTATAGTGGGAATATAATGAGTGAGGAGAAAGTAACGCTACAATTAAACAATCGAACACTAGAACGACCCTATCAAGTTTGTATGGTAAACAAACACGACAATAAGCGGTGAGTTACTCTCCTACCCACCCAGGCCCGTACATTACGATGACTCTCCCACCCATCCAGACACGTACAGTGATTAAGTTGTTTACTTTTCCTTTGTGTCTTGGCTCTGAAAATGAATAAAATGACACCAAGTACCCTTCCATCCACCTATACACAAATAGTACCACTGACTCACTCACCTACCCATACACGTGCGGTGGTATTGACCCATCCACCGACCCATACACAAACAGTACTACTGACCCACTCACCCACCAATAACTTTATTGTATACAACATTGATTGCATTGTATCTTTATTTTGTGCGATGTTATAACGAATGGCTTCATTATACTTACGTAAAAATTAAAATGGAATTTTAAAGTACTGCTCAACGTTTATCAGAAAAACATACTTCTGATAAAGTGTTTTTAAATATATATGTGTGGTGGTACTGTATATGTATATGTGGGTGGATAAATACCACCAAACATGTATGGGTGGGTAAGGGTGACAATAACACTATACGTGTATAGGTTGGCAGATTGGTACCTCTGTACGTGTATGGGTAGGCGGTTAGGTGTCGGAAAGTTTAAGTTTTTCCAATTCAGTCAATTAGTCACTGTTATTACATTTGCGATTATCCCTTCACTTGAATCAGACTGTGCATCACTTTTCGTTCACCTTTTAGGAACAAAGAACCTATTTTTACAATGAATAAAATATGGCATCAAATAGCCTGTATAGAACAAAACAACCATTTATTGTTGTGTATGATCTCTATTTAACTGGATCAGCTGTTCTCATTTAGTTTCCGAGTTTAAAATCTACATCTCTGTAAAGAAAATTCTGTTATTGTAAAGCTTATTTTACTAAATTATTAGCACAAAACAGCTTTTATTATTTTAAGAGTCCAACTGTCAGCTAGTTTTTATGCACTGTATTTTATATACTGCAGAGGCTGTCGGCCATGTTGGTTTTAATTCCATAAGAATTATATTATTTTGTGAATCCATATTTCCCGTTATTTATTAACCAAAATATGTGTTTGAGGTGATATTTCAAACGTTATCATATTGTGAATTGGGTTTGCTTTTAATATTTCGAATAAATACGCCTAGTTTTAAAAAATAAGTGAAAATAACTTAAAGCTAAATATGTTTTGATATATTTTTCTATAAACCTAAATATGATTCGCAAAGCAATCCTGACGCTCAATTAAGTTCATTATATGTGATCAAATGCATATTTTTCAACAAAAAATCCATTTAAAATAACTGTTTGTCAGAAGGATAGCTGGTTGACTTTGATAAGCTGACTATTCGTTTCGCTATATTAGAGGCCTTCGGGTGGTGCACTTCTCTTTGATTTGGAGATTTACCAGTAGAGAATTTCCTTAAAAGTGACCACGATTTTCTACTGCTGTGGGTAACGTTTATATCTTCAACAGTTTTTACCCATTTTTCTCTTCTGGTACTGTCTACTAGAAAGTGCAGCAGCATATAAACTGTGTTGGAGTTTTCGGTGGCATTAAAATCTTGGTCATCTGATTCCTCACTCCAACATGGTATATACTACTTTCTATATCCTCTTGGTATGCAAGCTTTAGCAGTGGACGAGATAAGATTTGTCAAACGATCGTAATTTCTTATTGTAGGAGGAATGAACCTGATGCTATCGTCAAGTCTAGTGGTAAAGGCCTCCCAGTGTGCTTTATTTAAATTCCATCTAGGCAATGAAAAATATTGAATTATGGTAATTTGCACCACCAATTTAACCAGTAATGGCCTTTGTTGAGAGTGGGGAGCTTCTCTCATTTGTTTTTATTTGTTCCTGTGGACGCACCGACCGATTATATTGATATAGGCACCCACCCAAACACGTACTATTACATTGCTTCATCAAGAACGTTTCTCAAAATTGGTTTTGGTCTTAATGATCAGTCACATGAGCAGAAGCTTGAGTCAGGGGAGTAGCCTCGACGCCAACGAGCTGAATAAAAAGTTGCTGAATCTTTAGCATCAAAGATCAGGAAAAGGTTATTCATTTCAGCCCAGTCAGCAAGCTTTCTGCCATTCTTATTGTTGGTGTTGTAACCTCCTTGGCACCGACGATGAGTTTTTACATTCATAGTAAAATATACTTTCTGATTCATAAATAGTTAATGTTGGAAATATATATTTCAAACTTTTAGCTCGAAAAATGTTAAAGTACCTCTAGTCCAAATGATCTGACTAAAAAAGTTATACATCAGACGTTTTCCGATTGCGAAATACACTATTAAAAAGTGTATATACACAGATAAAAATGTATCATAACTTTAAAAGAAAATGTTAAGTTTTACATATATTTAATATTTTGTCACTATGGTGTCAGCTTATATCATAGCATTATTCACTATCAGTATTCATAGGTAAGACTCTGATCGTAAAGATGTGGGCGAGTATGAGGAGTGAATGAGTTTGGATGAACGAGGGCATTGTTGCTAATTAAGATTGACCCTTGCTTATAAAGAGCTATTTATTAACATCACAATAACCAGGGAAACTAAGGGACCTACATTTTTACGTGGAATCCGAACCACGTAGTGTTGGTTTGATTTTCAGCTAAGTGACATGTCTGACACTCACACAGTTCTCTTCCAAACACAACATCCGGACCTAGACTACCATCCAACATGGACACCCTAGAATGCTCTAGTAGTTTCCAAGTCGATGGCAACCATTAAGCGGCCGCCGTGTCGATATTAAGATGACCGAGCATAGAACGTATCGCTTAAAATCTCCTCAACTATCACCAAATTAGTCACTTTCTTAAGTATGGTGCCATTTAAATTTCTAATAATTGATTCATTGTGTAACGACAACCTTTGGTCAGTCGCTATCTCTATAAACTGCTAAGTGGTTATTGATATTGTTGACAGAGTTATTAGTTTATATACACAATTCGCAGTCTCAGCGCTGATTGTGTTTAATAGACACGTGCATTGATGCTGGAGAGTCACCACGACAACAATGGAAGTCAAGGGAGTGTGTTTCGCAGTAGTCATCATTGCAGGTAACTACAAAATAATCCTTATACATCAAACTATTTACAAAAAAAGTATAAATTTGTACTGTAAATGTTTTTGTAATTTTTACTTTCTCCCATATGCGTTAGCATAGAGAAAGTATTGTGATCGTCCAAAAAAGCTTTTACAAGTTGATCTAAAAATACATTTTACGGTCCTCTGAACCCAAAAAATTAGTTTTTTGAAAAAACATTTTGGACGTCTGTCCGTATGTGCGTCCGTCTGTGTATGTGCAGCTCGCTGGAGACCAAATACATGGATCAATTTTTATGAAATTTTGTATGTAGTGGTGTTTAGGCATTATCTCCAGACCATTTTTTTCACTTTTTTGAAATTTTTTTTATTTTTATGGGAGAAAACATAAAAAATTTAAATTTTCTCAAAAATGGCTCTAACAATTTTAATTAAATTTTTCGATGTGAAATAAGTGAATTACAATTCACAATATTTTAGCAAAAATTGCATGTCTCTATGTTGACTAGTTTTTGAGATATGGCAAAAAAACATATTTGGGAATCAAACTGGTAATTTTCAAAGTTTTGATGTTGTGTGTTTAATATGGAGGAAAGCTTGTACCAATTCTTTGGTACCATTTATTTTGTATAAAAATATTCATTTGGAAGGATAAATTGTCTACAGTGGTGCCTTTTCAACAATTAATTTTATTGCATGCTGAATAAATAGATATTTATTTAAATGGATAAAACAGTATTTTCTTTGCTACTGTTGGAATTATTGAACTGTACATTGCATAAAGCACTATCGTCTTAAGTACAGTATACAGCATTTATCTTAGGGCTGTTGAAATTATTGAACTATTTATGTCACTATACATTATTTACTTAAGTTTAGAAAACGAAAACTTTTCTACAAATTTGAAACTCTTGTCAAAAAAACAAAAACGACTATAAACATTCCATCTCCTTCCGTTTTCCATCTATCTGTTTGTTATTTTTGCAAAAAGCTAATATCTCAGATGTTACTTAAGTTTATGATAAATTCAGTAAATTATATGAATATTGGTATTTCTTTGAAATTTTCATTTAATTTTCGTACACCATTCAATTTTTATAACTTAAAATTGTTATAGCTCATGAAAGATATAACAATATTAAACAATTCATTCCTAAAAATTATAGTATAAAGATTTTTAAGATCAAACAACTATTTACTGAGAAATTGAAATTGTTATATAATATGAAAGATTTCCTGGTCGGAGAATTGTGTAAGTATTTAACATAAATTACAACTTATCTGATAATATATCGTAGCTGTACGATCTTAAAAATATCCATACCATATTTTATTCCACTGAATTTTTCAACATTTTTGTAACTTACAGATTTAGTCTAAATTGTTAGGTTATTGGTATATTTATGCATAACAATTTAAAATGACTACCACTAAACAATTAGTGAGTAAAATGGAAATTTCAAAGCATATAAAACTATCAAGACTAAGATTCACATTAAATTTAATGACTTTAATAATTTCTGAGATATTTATCTTCATGTAAAAATTACATACAGACAGATAGAGTGGAAACGGAGCGAGATAAACATTAGGTTCACATGACATTTGCTGTTTATTTTGACCTTTGAAATAACCTCCTGAAGTTTGACTGCCTACATACGGGGTACCTTGTATAAATGGAGGAAATAACATTTACCTAACCATTGAGGTATTTATTTAAACAACATTAAATTATAAACCGTTTGGAACTATAGGTAATAAAAGAAAATAAAAGAATTATATATTACATACAAATTAACAATCCTTCAAAATAAAATTATTATATATTACATACAAATTAACAATCCTTCAAAATAGAACTATTATATATTACATACAACTAAAGATCCTTCAAAATAAAACTATTATATATTACATACAAATTAACAATCCTTCAAAATAAAACTATTATATATTATATACAAATTAACAATCCTTCAAAATAAAACTATTATATATTACATACAAATAAAGATCCTTCAAAATAAAACTATTATATATTACATACAAATTAACAATCCTTCAAAATAAAACTATTATATATTACACATACAAATTAACAATCCTTCAAAATAAAACTATTACATATTACATACAAATTAACAATCCTTCAAAATAAAACTATTATATATTACATACAAATAAAGATCCTTCAAAATAAATCTATTATATATTACATTAAAATTAACAATCCTTCAAAATAAATCTTCCTGTTTTAAAAAGGTATGGTGTTTTATTCAGGAGTGAAAGACGTTATGTATGGAGAAGACATCGAAAACAACAAACTCTAGAGTTGGAATCTTGTTGTGATTTATATTTTAATTTATTGTTAACAATTATAATATTATGCTCCTAATTTGAGCTTAGTTAAAACAACTATTACTTTGTGTGTTTTGCTTAAAAAATATTTTTACTGGTGCTATGTAGCTACTTCTGATTTAATTTTTTCAGAAATATTTCCCCTTAAGTAATGAATAATTATTGATTACTGTTTAAAAAGTAGTCAGAGACGATAATGACACTGATGTAATGATAATTAAATAGTGAGAGAATAAATATTATTGCTTTATCTTCTGATCCATTTTTCATCATACAAACTTACAAAACTAATTATTTTAATTATCAAATACGTGAATAACACAAAGCTTTTTATAAGAAAAAAGGAACCTATTCTAAGAATGAAAAATGTCCTTTGTTATTATATAAAACTACACCAAGGTACATGAAATGAACGCCTAACTAAAGACGTAAATGATATTTACGTACATATATTGCATACAAATTTCATACAGAATAAAGCTGATTATAAGACAAACAATAAAATACAAAAGGCATGATACTGATCATGTTGTATATTTTTTAGCAACATTTTGGAACCTCTTGGGAAACTATGAGATTTAAAGTGTGTATGACCTATTGTCTGAATAAATTTCACCATTCTAAGTGAATTCTACTCTACTAAGAAACTTTTTTTATTTTTTCATTTATTCTTAAGACGCCGATCGTGAAGATATGGGCCAATATGGATTTCGAATGAGTGTGATGAGTGAGGATGAGCTAATATAGTCATTGTACAAACTAAGGCCGACTATTTCTTACAAGGTGTAATTAATTAATAGCCCAATGACAAATGAACAGCTGGTGTTTATAAGCTGATCCCTTTCAAAATGTATTACAACTCTGATTGGAATCGAACTAAGAAAGAATAGCACATGGAGCTGGGATTTTACCAACTAAGCAACTTTTACTAGAAATTCTAATAAAAATTGAAACAGTACAATTTTTACAACTATAAAAGGAATCACATTGTTCATCTGTTAGCTGAAAAATAAAATTCTATGTACTCACTAAGTTTGTTTAAAATTATTATAAAACTTACTAACTATATTCGATTTCATGTAATATATTTCACATTTTCATTTTTTTTTTTTATTAGTAACATAATATAATATCAATATTCACGTCATACCAGTAATGTCTGTTTTAGCATTTTCGGTGGGCTTTGGAGAAGAAAGAGAAGCCGTTACTGGATCGAACTCGAATAATCGAGATAGCCCAGTCCAGAGTAACGAAAAAGGTGCCACAACACCAACAGTTACTGCAAATGAAGATAACGCAGAGACAAACGATAAGTCCAAAGAAAAAGACACGGTTACACCAGAAATTAGAAAAGTTACTAACGTTGTGGACGATTATCCTACTTTAAAACCAGGTGTCACAAATAACACTGTGTCAGAAGACCCTAAAGAAGATCAGAAAACTAAATCTTCAACAAATAACACTGCGTCAGAAGATCCTAAAGAGGATCAGAAAACTAAATCTTCATCAGAAACAGAAAGAAGAAAAGCAGCCTTAGGTGAGTGCATTATAGATGTTCTTCTTATTTTCCCCGCTTATTGCGTTTCCATTTCTAAGTTGACCTTTACTATCTAGCATTTGTTAAATACAACTTCCATTTTTTCAAAAAGCTAGTAGCTTATCGCCTGATATCATCGCAACAACTTACTTTAAAGTAGCAGCCTTTAGTTGCAAACTTACTTCTTTAGTTGTTCTCTTTTCAGACTGTGTTCAAGGCGGACAATGGGCCTAAATAGGTTCGCTGTCCACTTAAGCAAAACAGGAAAAATAATTTTTATAGTTTAATTATTAATACTTCTGCCCAAATAACCCGATAGGTTTATATACTTATAAGAAAAATGTTTTTATCGGTCGATTTATATTTATATATATATAATCGCACATGAATAGGGAATGAGATTAGTCTTTGTTGTTAGTTTCAGTCGACATGTCTTTAGAAATTGCCGTTTTTTAATAACCTAGAGCCGAGGCAACTAAGGGCCGAAAGCGTTTCAAGGATTCCGAACTATTATACCGAAAAGGGATGGGATATGAGAAAATTTCCTTTAGCAGATAAGCTCTAACTCAAAATTCAGTCACACTACGTTGAGATAGTTTACCTTTACAGTATTGAATATATGGAAAATGGTACTAAAAAAAAAAAAAAAAACAAATTTCTCAGCAGCAAAAACAATTATGTAATCATCAGAAAATGATCCTTAGATGAACCAGTTATTGTACAGCTTGATGAGATGCGAGACAGTGTTCCCTATAATCTACTCAGTGTATTTCAATGTTTATCTAATTTATTAATCTAGTGAAAATAAACTACTACTAATTTACAAAAAAAAATTGTAATAAAATATTACATACTCACCATTAAATATTTTAGTAATAGGTGACCGAAATAACTACAGATATGGGACTTAAACCGAATAGATTCGAGTTTATTAATATAATAAGAAAGTTTACTTGTGAGTGGAACCAAAAGGTATATTGCATAATTTCAGCAGACCCATTTGTATTTATTTATTCTTAAGACGCCGATTGTCACAAAATGGTCGAATATGGATTTCGAATTAGTGTGATGAGTGTAAATGAATGAGTGTAGTCATTGTTGCTATCTTAGTTCGACTTAACTCATAAAGTAATATTTATTAATAGCCCAATAGCCAAGCAACTATGGGACCTACGTGGAATCCGAACCACGTAGTGTTGGTCTGATTTTCAGCTAACTGACAGTTCTGACACTCAGTTCTCTTCCCTACACAAAATCTGAACTTTAACTACCATCCAACATGGACACCCCAGACTTCTCTAGTGGTGTCCACGTCGATAGCAACCATTGAATGGACGCCGTGTTGGTATTAAGAGGACCGATGATGGAACCTATCGCCTATATTCACCACAACACTTTGTCCCCAAGTAGATGGGTTACAGCACTGCGCCACCAGTACCGACTATTTATAAACTTATCCCATAGCACTCTTAGATGATACATAATATATCATACGTACTCAATGTTTTGAAAAAAAAAAAAATTAAAAACAGTTCAATGATACATTTCAACAATAAAATGATCAAAGTATAACACTAGAACATTCATTATAATAAATTAGTGATTAATAATTATATTTAAGGTTTAAATTTTGTTTAGTATAACGAAGAGTTCAGTCACATTGATTTTGGTGCTTGAAATTTATCAGCAAGTAAAATAATATAAAGTACTGTTAATAGTATAGATTTAGGTTATTTCTATGTAATATTTTGTCTTAAATATTGCTTCAAAATAATGTTGGCCGATTACAATAATAACTTTTTCTATAAATCTATCTATGATCAAGAGACCTCAGCGATTATTTTGAAATCCAAACAAACAGGTTTGGCTTTGGTTACATCACAGAGAAAAAAGAAACCGAGGTAGTTTTTACGGCCGCAGCGAACGCTTCAGTGGCTCTTATAAGTAGATTATTACTATTGTACATATTTATACATCTGTAGTAATAATTACTACATCTATCTTTCATGATTTGGGAGGAATAAAGGGAGGGACTGACAAGGTGCTGGACCTGCCATCTCATGGTAAACTAGAGAAATAACTACTCGAAACAATGGCTCGACACTCGTTCAGGGCACTATTGGATGCGACCCCTGTGTATTTCTTCCCTCTCGTTACATGGAATATACAGTAGCTGGACTTTAGTAAAATCACTGCTTATAAGCCATTGAGGAAGTCGAGTCACATTTAGTTGATAGTGACCATTATGTACTCAACAAATCTATGGTAGCGAGACCAAGTTTAAGACATAATTTTCTTCCAACCCCCAAACACTCACACTTGATAGATGGGTTTAATTAACTCTTTATACTATTGGCCACATTATTAAATATACATTATATTTGCGTGAAATGAGTTTTCAATATAATGTACGTATCAAAATAACATTGAGTGAGTTATGTTTTATAAATAATGTCCAAAATGAATAGTTAAAAGTGCTTATTTAAAAATGGAATACTAAAGGGGTGAGCTTGCGAGCTTCGTATTGGCATACATCAGTAATATACGTGATTGTATAGAAGAAGCGATTGTTGTGTGTATGTTTTATACTAATGTTGCTTGAATTAGTATTTGCGGAAGATATGCTTTGCTATTGTACTTAATATACTAAACAAATCTTGAAATGGAGTTTAGTGGTATATATATATATATATTTTTTTTTAATCTAGCCAAAGACAATGAAATACAATGTCGTGTGTCCCTTCATGTATGTGTGTTTTTGTTTTGTTCGAGTTGAGATATTTAGTATTATAACATTCACTTTGATTTTTTATATTCTTAATTGTTTTTACTTAAGTTTAATCTCAATTTTAAGTTAATCATGTAAAGTCATAAAACATGTTTTTTACAAGATTCTTAGTTTATTTTTAAATTATTTCACTTAATATAAAAAAAGTTGGTACAAAAAGAAAGTGTTGAGGAAATATTTACTTTTTTGCAGACTTTTTTTGTTTGTTTATTGTACATTATGTCTATACCTGGTGAATTATTACATTATTAAACAATAATTTACCTTGTTTGTAACAATAATTCGCAATAAAAATGGTTTTGGATGGTTTTATTTCCTTTTTATATTTATTTAAAATTTCTAATATCAAGTTTAGTTCAGTACTATTTTTACTTGTTTTTTTTTTTTTTTTTTTTACTGATTGTTTCAAAGACTGTAAGAAATGTTTCTTCACTCATAAGCTTTATCCAAAACTAAATATTTCTATGTTATTTTTTTACGAGTGTATAGTTTTTAAAGTATAGTATTTTATTATACACATAAAAACCGTTTCATTAATTCATTCCCCAATTTGTTTACTATGTTTGGATTATTAGTAAAATAAGTCAAACTGTTTTCACTGTCCAGTTGTTTTTGTAGATGCAATATCTGTCAAACTTTTGGAAGCAGAAGAAAATGGGATTGAATTAAGTGACATAACATTGGACAAGCAATTACATTTAAAAAACCGTACTAGAATGAGAGTCTTTAGCATTGACTTTCATGTGGAGAAAAAGCTTCTGTTTTATGCTGCTGAGGATAAAATATTCAAGTACGTATGAACACTTTTCTATAAGGGACTCTCGTAATTTTATAGATGGTTAGTACATTTATACCGTAAAATGTGTTACATACACGTATTGAATTTTCAGTTGTACATTAAATGTTTATATTATAACGCAAGTGCATAAATCCCTAACATTTCAGAACAAAATTAGATTTTGTATTACCTTCTCTATGCAAAAATGTCAATGATTGAGGAATACCAATGTTATATGCTTAAGTAAAAACCCTCAGAGATAAAAATATCTCCTTTTTCTTAGAGATTCGAAATTAGTACGTATTATTAACTGGTGACATTTTCTAATTCTTTTCTATTTTGATTTCGCACTCTAGTCGGCAGTCCGCGCCATATATTTCAGTACGTCAAAAAAGATGCACAGTAGTTCATTAACTATTTGTCTTACTACGTTTTCAGATACTAATAAATATATAATCCGATTATATCAAATAAAAACTGAAAAATAAGATAAATATATATTTCACAAACATTTTTACCTGTTTTATTGTACCGTCACTGTACCATGTTAATAATATTTTTTTATATAAAGCAATATGAGGAATTATGGTTAAATCACTTTGAAATGGCACAAATAAATTTGAAAATAGGCTACGATGGGCTAACGTGAATTTCCAAAGGCCAGACTATTTCTGTGTTTAAAGCTCAATGAGCCCCAGTATCTAAGCGAGAGACTCTCATTCCGGGATGAGGTCTCACAGCGCAGCACACATAACGGAGGAAAACTTCATTTTCCAAAGGTTAGGCTTGAAGCTGGGAGGAAAAGCTATACTTATTTCGGCCCGACATTGTACAATGACCTCCCCGATAACTTCAAGTTTTACTCACATGAAACATTTAAGGTAAAGCTTAGGGAAATGCTATTAAATGGTGAAATAGTTGATTAGAAGTTGTTAATGTTTAGTTGTCTAGTTATATAATATGTCTCACTTGTTGCTTTAGGATTAGTTATTCACTGTTCATGTTAGTTTTATTCTTGACTCGAGTTGCTCTGAAAAGCAGTGTAAAACTGAGAAACGCTTATGTAAATAAAGGCATTTTTATTTATTATTTATTTATTTGACAAAGGATAATTTGGAAATAAATGGTTCACGTAAACGTTGCCTTAGTGTTAAGTTAATTGATATGTGTTACCTTTTACATCTTTTAATATTCTTTAATTTTTTGATGCCTTTATTTAGAATAAATAATATATGATTCGTTCCGTATCATGATATTTGCCTGAATTCCAACATTTCTTTTCGTAACAAATTAACTATGAACACATTTGTTTTTGTGATATGATAAGTATTTTCAGACGAATTCAAGGATAATTATCTTTCAACATACATACAAAAAATGTATGCTGAACTGAAAAGAGTATTTAATTACAGGTTTGCAAATCATTCCTTTTCTAATCATATTAGTTTTATTAATTAGTGATCTAAAAATAATCTAAAAAAAATAATGTTAAAATTAAAACACACGCTAAGATCGATACATTCATCAAGTAATTATTAATTTTATTATAGCTTTTTATTGTTAACTTAACATTACTACTTTATATATCAATTGGAAAGAAGTTAAACTGAGAAGTTTAATCAACAACTATACTGTAGTATCCGACCAATGTTGATGGCCTGCGAACAGTGCATGCCCGATAGATGTTGTCTCCCACCACACACGGTCATATGTTCTTAGTACAGTCACTGCTATAAGTATGGATCTGTCATAACAACAATGATCCTACTTTCTACCGTGCTTACACTGAATCTGCTATTGTGTTGTTTAATCAATTGAGTCGTATTAAAGTATTCTCAATGGTTTAAATGTTACAGTAACTGTCAGTTCCACCAAACTTAATTAAATTTGTTCTAACCATAGTTAAAATATTTTACCATCATTGATATAATACATTTTGTACGTGACTGTACCTCGTAGCTCACAGCCACTGGAGGGGAACTGTGGTGGGAGAAAAGAGCATTCTCTCCCCTCTACACGCCAATTAGTTTGAGTCTATGACTACGAGTAACGTTGTACAATGTGTGCAGAATGGAGAGTAGTTCATATATACCATATGAAATACATAGGCACATGGCTCACAGTAGTGCCAACTAAAGTATGAAAGCAGAGTAGATATCCCACACTTCCCACTCACTCATTCTGACATTTCATCTCCGACCTTATAAAGGGTCCATTTGTTGTTTAGGTAAGATAACTGATTATGAGACTTATAAATTAGCTGAAAATCAGACCTATACTACGTGTTTAGGATTCCACGTAAAGGTTTATGTCCATTAGATGCACAGACTAAGTGATATTTTAGTAAATGGCTCTTTCTAAGGAACAGTCAACCCTAGTTAGTAACAATGACTACACTCGTTCATCTACACTCATCGCTATCATTTGTTCCTCATATTTGCCCATATCTTTATGATCTTAGTGGTGAATAATAAATATGTATGACAGGTAAAAATATGAAAGCTGAAAAGTAAAAATATGAATATAGAATACGATATTTGTTGCTATTTGATAAATTTTTTGCGTTATGTCTTCTGGAAGTTCCAAAAGCTTGTGCCATATTATGTATAGAATAAAAGTATACCAAAAATACATAAAAGCTTAAATAAATTAAAATTCTTACGGCTTTTGTTGGGATGAGATTGCAAATGAAGTTGGCCGTTTTCCAAACCACCCTGCCACCGCTGGAAAGTCGACAGCCGCAGACAGTCCAATAGCAATGCAATTTTACCGTCAACGGGCCAACAAGTGCTTTTCTAATTCAAGTGGACGGTTTGTGTTTACTATTATAATGAGTTACAGTGAACGCCGTAAAATAATGGAACGCCCATTCCAGAGGATCATCACTTGATATTATGAGTTTTTAAGTGTAAAATCATCAATAGTGTATTTTAAATTGTCATAAATTTAACTTTAAAAATCGTATTACAAAATCATAATACTATGCAATAAACAACTTGTGGTCCACTTGAATACGTCTTCTTCTATCAAATGACATTTCAAGTGATACGAAACGATCGTTATTATGGACCGAATCGTTGATTAGAAACCCATGGTTTTTCATGGAGGGACGCGCTCCACCCCCCCCCCCCCCTTAGGACCAACGTTCCATCGTGACTTCTCAATCATGGAATCAGCGCAGGAATTAAACACTTCAGCCGGCTATATTTGACATTATTGTGGGTAATCTTTGAAAGATGAACGTCCAAGAATATTTTTAAAATTATTTATCAGAAAATATGTTCCTATAAACTTTTTATTTTATTCTCTAATTGTTTCTTTTTAAAAAATATCCTATACACACTCACCCACACATGATGTTTATTGAAAGTGATTAGGACACATATTTATCGTCCTTTATATAAGATAACTGTAGGTGCAACGGTCTTTCCACTAAAAAATAATTTTTATTCCTTTTTAAAACAGGGCCCTTTTCATTTATTAGGTCCATTATAAAAACAGGAGGGGTGTTTCTTAATTATTACTAAGACGCCAATAATAGAGATAAAGGTGAGTATGAGGGATAAATGAGTGTGACAAGTGTGGATCAACGAGTGTAGTCATTCTTACTAAGGTCGACTGTTTATTAGAAAGTGAAAGAAAGAAAGAAAGAAAGAAAATCAATTTATTTCCCTTTTTAAGTTACAAAGGTTCAAGTTAAACAAATTAATATATCGGAAAATAAAGTTTTACATAGTCTTTTTTATGCCTGTGCGTAAAACTAGTCAAATGAACATTACATTACAATTTGATCAGACAAATTAACTTAGAAAGGTACTTGCATATAATTTATTATTAGAAAAAAAATAACAAAAATGTATATTCTATACTAAATAAAAAAAATAACACTAATTCGTTAGATACTGACTATTGCATAGAAAAAATCATTATAAAAAAGAAGACATATTCCTATAACAGTGAAAAATAAAAATAGATTAAAAATAGAGTACCGTGAGTTTTTAATTTTAAAATGTATATTACTTACTTATGAGGGTTTGATGCCATTGGATGGAGTGAAGTAAATTAGTAATAGTTACGGAAGCAAAGCATAGAAGTAATGAGGTCAAAGTAAAGTAATAAGTCTAGTAATCGTGTTGTCGGGTGTAGATTGACTTGAGGAGGTCCTCCGCGTAATCAAAATTGGTCCCTAACAGCCAGGCAGAGACACGCTTTTTGTACACACTGTGACTGACGGTGCCAAGTAGATCCCTTATCTCCCTCGGTATGTTGCGATACAAAACATTTGCAAGGTAGAAGGAATTCGTATTGTTTACAGATTTAACTGTTCTAAGGACTTGGACACCAACATTCAAGGCATTTCTTGTTCTGTAATTATGTGAAATAGGAGTAGATATTAAATCGGAATGATGAAAAATGAAATTTAGAAGAGTTTTAATGAATATATGTCTTATGGTGAGAACACCTGTTTCTTGAAAAAGTAAGTCGGATGAAAACATTTTTATCTTACGGAAGCCTGTCTTCAAAATAGATTTTTGGATAACAGATAACGGTTTTACTATAGATTTAAAAGCCCCTCCCCAAGAAATAATACCGTATTCTAAAATGGATTGAACGTATGCAAAATATACAGTTTTAATTTCATGAGTTTTTAAAAATGTACTTAATTGTTTAAAAATGTATATGAACTTTCTTAGTTTAGACTTTAACATATCTATATGTTTTTCCCACCGTAGCTGGTTATCAATAATGATACCCAGGTACTTGTAGTGGTCGACTCTCTACGACTTGACAGTCACAGTGTTCTTTAGCGGGGTCATCGCAAGAGTGCACCACCACTCTCAGCTCCGCAGCAGGTTCTGACCCTTTGCGAAGAGCTATGGGTAAACATTTTGTTTTCTTAATATTCATTGTAAGGACATTTTGATCAAACCACTGCTTAATTATTGTTAAGTTTTGTGACGCCATTTTGAAAACATCGGTCCAGGTTTCAGCATGGAACAGCACAGCTGTATCGTCCGCAAACAAAAACAGATCTCCAGTAATATTTATTTTATCTATATTATTTATGTAAATTAAAAATAACAATGGGCCGAGGTTGCTTCCCTGAACTACTCCGTAGTCGTAACTCTTAGTGTCACTTTTCACTTCATTTATCGAAACCTTTTGGCATCGGTCACTTAAATAACTTTTAAACCAATTCAAAGGTAATCCAATTATTCCTAGCTCAGTCATTTTTGAAAAAAGTTTTTTCCGGTCGATTGAATCAAAAGCCTTAGCTAGATCAATGAAGGCCAGCAAAATCTTTTCGCCTTTATTAATGTTATTCATTATGATTTTATTTAACATAAATAAAGCGTGCGCAGAGTTCTTACCACTTCTAAAGCCAAATTGTCGACTTGAAAGTAGATGTTTTGACTCCAGGTATACTTGTAATTGTTTTTTTACACACTTCTCCAATACTTTGGACAGTGTACTGAGCAAGGAGATGGGCCTAAAATTACTATATGTCGATTTTTCGCCAGATTTATAAAGTGGAATGACTTTAGCAATTTTAAATGAATTTGGAAATACACCGGAATTTAAACTAATATTGATAATGTGAGTCAAAGGTGTGATTAAATGTTTTATATAATTTTTCAAAACTGTGGGAGAAAATTCATCGATTCCTGGGGCAGAGTTGCCGCGCATCTCGGCGACATACCGCTCCACCTGGCTATCGGTGACCGGCTCCAATGTGAACACATGCATGGTTCTGTATGCGGTGTCGTCCACCACCAGCGGCCCGGCGGAGGGAGGCAGCGCGCTCGCTAACTGTTCTCCAACACTCGCAAAATAATCGTTAAATGAATTGGCTACCTCCCGTACCGACCGCTTGGTAATGTCTTCACCCGGTAAAAAATGCTTAATTAGAAAAGGAGTCCTCCTCAACTTAACACCATTGAATTCATTTATTATCTTCCAGAACTCTTTAGGATTACTTTGACAGTTAGAAATTTTTTCTCTAAAATACATGGATTTGGCTCTTTTTATTACAGTGTTTAAATGTTTCTAAAGTACATCGATAACGGATGTAATTTAATCTGGCAGCCAAATCAAAAGGGCGTTTCATCATAATTTTGCTCAATTTATCCCTCTGTCTAATACATTTTATTAAACTAACAGTAATCCAAGGTTTAAGTTTTTTTAAACGAGAGTTTTTACGTTTTTGTTTTGTGGCTGACTTTTTTATTATTTCAAAAGTACGTAAGAACTCAGTGCAACTGTCGTTAACATCTTGCAGAGCCAGGACATGATCCCACGACTGAGCCTCAATAAGTCTCCCCAACACCTCGTAGTCTAAGTAAGTAGGGCTGTTGTCCGTGTCGATGTCTGTCACTTTAGTGTCTTGTTTAGTGTTCAACGCCACAGCAAAATGGTCAGTTATTGATGTCTGCAGCACCGCTGATGTGACGGCAGTAGCCTCCCAGTGGTCAGTGAAAATATGATCAAGGCATGTTTTAGAGTTTGCCGCCACCCGAGTGGGCTTATCAACACAGCTAACAAAACCTACACTGTATAGTAAATTTAAATACATTTCTTTTACCGGATCGTTGTAGTTTTCTGGTTATATATCAATGTTCGTATCTTCTATGAACACCCGAGTCGTGTGTCTAGTGCTGTTGCTGTTGTTGTAGTAGTCAGTCAGGTCAGATAGGAAAAGATTACAGTTCATTGAGGGACTTCTGTAGACCGCCAGAATACTATAGTGGTGTCCGTTAAGTGTAATGTTAAGTTCCAGTCCAGTATTGTCACCCATCTTTACTTCCTGACAATTGCCCCTAAGGTTTTTTTAAAGTAGATAATAATGCCGTCATTTCTATTCCAAGTATTGTTTGTACAGTAAATATCGTAACCGTCCAGTTCAGTCAAAGTCTTGTGTCTGTCCGTCCATGTCTCGCTCAAAACAATAACATCAACATCCACACATAAATATTCAAGTAATATTAACAAAGAATCAAAATTTTTATAGTAACAACGAATATTGATATGCATAATCTTTAGACTCATGTTATTGTCGTTTGTTGAAAATAGTCCCGTACGTTTATTAGAGCAGTCAATAGTTTCACAGGTGATAGTTCTGTCATTATTATAGTTCAAAGCACTGTTAATCAGTACCATAAATCTAAAATAGAAACCCACTCCCTCCTGCCCGCCAGTTTAGATTCTTCTGAATAATTAAAAAGCCTCGGTAGTGAAAAGAAAAAAAATAGTTATTGAAAAAAATAGTTATTAAAAAAATAAAATATATATACAATCAGATAATAAAGCTGCCATCTTGAAGCTATTTATCTCAAGCTATAAATTTAAACAACGAATTTATAAACATTATGATAACATTTTAGAAAAAAGGTGTTTACGAATTTAAAGTGAATTGTTCAAATTATATTGGCAATTAAATGTTGTTACTAAGAATATGTCTTGAACATTGTTTTAAACTGTACGTTAAATGTCAATGAAATAAGATTAATATTAACAAAAATAAAACTAAAAAGAGTTTTGTGTAATTAATCTAATAACACTAATGATTATAAATAAAAGGCAAATGCTTGAACAAATTTGAACATTAAATTGAGGAATTTACTAAATATTTTAACTTACTAAAAAATTATAATATTGACATATTAAGCTTGTTATTTTAATCACAAATTAATCAAAAGAAAAATATTCATTTATTTGTGATTTTTTTTTAATTCAGGGAGTTCAATTTGATATTATTATTTTTTTTTTTTTTTTTTTTTTTTTATTTATTAGGGTTAATACAAGAAAAGGGAAAACTAAAGAGTGTTAAATGTAATTTAAAATAAAACATGAACGATTGTAAGTGAAAATAAAATGCTTAAATAAACAAACTTAAATTAAAATTAAGGTATCTATGAAATGTTTTTTCTTACTAAAGCATTATATTGTCATATTTTTGTATTTATAAATATAATTCAACAGACAAACATTCATTTATTTATGTTTTTTATTCATAAAGCTAATATATTTTTTTTTTTTTTAATTTATTGAGATTAATAAGAAAAATAATAGAGTAGAACTAAAAGGTTTTAAGAGTAATTAAATTAATACGAGTAACATTATGACTGTAAAACAGAAAATACTTAAATAGACTTAAAATAAAATTTAGGTGTTTACAAATTATTTCAGCTTACTAGCGAATTATATTGTCATATTGAGCTTGTAGTTTTTTTTTTAAATATTAGACTCTAACTATAAAAAAAGTACTCATTTATATATTGTTTTATTCCAATCAGGAAAATCTATTTATTATTGTTTAGAAAAAAAAATGTATTGAGATTAATATGGATAAGAGTGAGACTATAAAGTATGAATTGTAATTAAATTAATAACATTAATGATTATAAGTGAAAAGAAAATATGTAAACAAACTTAAACAAAGTGCTATTTATTAATAGCCCAATAGCCAGGACAACTAAGGAACCCACAGCTTTACAAGGAATCCTAACCCATTAGCCAATCAGTGTCAACTAATGGGCAAGCTTCATCTTCATTTCTCTTCCCAACACAACATCCGGACCCTGATTTCCACCCAACAAGTATACACCCAGGACTTTTCTAGTAGAGTACACGTCTATAGCAACCATTGCCGTAGCCATGTTGGTATTAATATGACCGAGTACAGAACCTATCGCCTTCAATCTCCACATTTTCCCCCAAGTATCTGACTCTATGAGAATCTTGTTACATTATATCTTTCAAAAATGCACTGCACAGTTAAATATGGAATTAATGTGAAATGTTCAATATAATAATGTTTAATGGAAAGTTTCAATGTTCGCAGATTAAAGATATATTTCAAAATCACACACCTTGTGGTTATTATTATATTATTAATACTTATTAATAATCTACCATGTACGATTTATTGTTTCAGGGAAATGTACACCTACAGGTTTTCCAGTGGAGATGCTGTGGTCGTAGAGGACAAAGGAGTCGATGGGCCTCTCAGCATAGCCGTAGACTGGATCCACGACAGACTGTATTGGCTCTCCATCAGGCAAAACACCGTGGAAAGTACATCTTTGAATGGCACAGACAGAACTCTGATCATAGACAGTCTAGTCAGTACACTGTACCCTAACAATATAGCGGTCGATCCTTATGAAAAGTAAGAAGCAGATTATAGAATACAAGTGAACAATTGTCTGTAATGCTTTATTTAATGAATGTCCTAACTTGACTTCAGAGCAATCTTAAAACAAATGCTGGAACTAAGAGGAGTTTGAGAATGCTAAGACCAATGGCGTGATGATATAAGTCAACTTCAACCGTTGCAACTTATGTTTTGTACTGGTGCCACGTTTCAGTTCTTTGAATATATCTGTTTTCTAACCTACTTTTTTGATATTGTGAATTTGAGTGTGACTAAATATATTACGATCGTAGACTTGATATTATTTTCTCTAGTGTTTATAGATGTTTCTTGTCACATTACTAGTATATTTTTATGTTGTATTATTGTATGAAGTAATTAAAATTACGCTCAAAGTGGATTTTTAGCTCAGCAAGCTCTGGCGGAGGTAGAGCAGTGAGTCGGCTCGCATTCACAGTACGGAATGCACGATCCAGTTAGAGTAGTGTACATCGATGGTCCTATAGAAAACTTTTTTTAATATTGACATTTTATTTATTTGCTTTTGTACATTTAATGATTAACTTTGTATTTTAAATTCAGTAAACATTATTTTTTTCATATAAATTATTTTCATTTAAACTAAAACTCTCCAGAGTAATTAAGTAACAGTAAAATATAAAATTTATTATTCTCAGAGATTTTAAAATAATAAATATACCCATTTAATGTTTTATATTAAACTTTTCAGATTTATTTTCTTCGTGAGCAATCACACAATCTACAAAGCTTTCCTAGACGGGAAATACCTGACTGACATACAGCTTAACGGAACTGAAGGCAGAGCCGTTAAGCACCTTGCTCTTGACACCCGCCAGAAGAGGATCTACTACACGGGGAAGGACGGCCACTATAATACGGGACAGCCTTACTTGGCCACCTGTGACTACGAGGGTCAGCATGTCCGGGAGCTCCCAATTGGCAAACCCGGGTGGAATGACTTTTTCAGTCTTGCCGTATTTCGGAACACACTGTATTTCGCTCACTACCCCAAAACAGGAGCAGACTCTGTTTGGAGTGCTGATTTAACCAAGACGACGCTAAATCTGAAACAGGTTTATTCTGTTGGAGACGATAAAGGGGTAAGCATTATGTTATTATAACACATATATATATATATATTATAGAGAGTTATTGAAGATTTCTGTCCTTATGACAACCGAGCTGGTCAAATCCGTTATTATTTTTTTGTATAATGTATGCTGGTATATTATGGAACATTTATTTAATTTATTTACATTTTCAGAAATGTCCAGGAACGATAAAATTTGCATTACCGTACGAATATTGTTTATGTTTGTTTTAACGGTATAATACCGTTATCATTTGCTCTCGAAAAAAACACGACACTTCTCGATGTTGTACCTTGTATAAATACAATGAAATTTCATACAATGTTTCGTGGCTTATAGCTATGATTAACACAATTCACTCCAAACACAGAATGCACATGGTACTCAATAAGTGTTAAATAAATAAAAATATAGAATCACACGAGACTATATTATAAGCCGCTATAGCTATAAGTAAGTTATAGATAAGTCGCTTAGATCGCAACATACTGAAAGCACTGGTGCAAGAAAAACGCATGAGTAGTGGGAGTGAGAGAACTACTCTTTTCCTTCTATGTAATTCCATTTAATGATTACCTTTGAAACTTCAGCTGGCTGTGCTATAGCAAGGCCAGCTCATTACGTCATAAGCAATGACCGTTGGTTGGTTTTATAAATACTAACAAATGAAGCTTAGCTATAAAATATAATAATTTCTATTCGTACTAACAACACTAAAGGAAACGTGTTCATAACACAATTATTTTTTACAACAAAATACTATTGTGTAGGTTGAGCATAAAGTTGAAAGTTAGTCACACCGTGATGTACGGCAGTGGAGCGGTGGAACGTTTACCCTATACTGCTCTCTCACCCCTACTATATGCCCTTAACATTATACGTACGGCGTGATCCACCCGGCGCAATTTTAGTAAAATTCTCGGTGCTACAATATTTAAAACAGCATCTATATAACAGTTGAACTTACATTCTTCTTGAACTTATATTTATGCTGTTTTATGCTCACTGGACAATTGAGACTACCCTTCAATTCTGGCTTAAACAATTCTACCAATTCTGGCTTAAATTCTGGGTTAAACCTAGGAAATAAAACCAACAAAATTCAATAAGAAATGTTACAATCATAACGAATACTTCAATGTAGTACTAGTAAACTGTATTTTGTTCCAGGGGTTGTGGAGCATAAAGGTCTTCCATCCTGACGTCCAAGAACACCCCTAAAGGGAGAAATTCCAAAATTGTACACAGAATATTATTGATATAAATTGTATGAG
Source organism: Stictocephala bisonia (assembly GCA_035578905.1). Lineage (NCBI taxonomy): Eukaryota > Metazoa > Arthropoda > Insecta > Hemiptera > Membracidae > Stictocephala > Stictocephala bisonia. The sequence goes on from JAQJVL010001813.1 coordinate 128,831, forward strand.
TTTCCCAAAATGTGTGCTAATAATATGCTATTTTATGTTAAATATATTATATTTATTATTTACGGAAATATATTTATTATTTACAGCGTATGGTTTGTTATTGGCTATGGTTTATTAGTTTAAAATGTATAAAATCTTTATATATGATTGGAAAAAGGTCCAAAAGGTAAATATATTGATTAAAACAAAAATTAATCTCCTTTCACAATGATAAATCTAATATACAAGTCATTTTAGACCTGCCTCACTTATTCAATTTATGCTAGCTAATCCCTCCATAAATGAGCTCAGGGGGCTCTGTAACTATGTGATCCATTGGATGGACCACCTACAGTAACATTACTGATCTATTGTCAATCCCCATTTATATTTCCAGTAGTTACTCCTGCCCACGCCAGTTCGAAAGTGATTCGAACAGTGTCCATTACTTTCGAGGGAGGTTCATCCCACCTACAGGTATTGACAGATCGATAGTAAGGAACTTATTTCAGATCGTTGTTGGGAACTAAACGAGCAACATATCTGGAATCTGGAATCTCGAATTTGTGACCTGCCACCTATTGCAGCTACCACACAATATTATATTTCCTATGGGATATTTTAACATTAATAAGCTATTATAATATTAACGAATTTGTTATATAAAATACAAAAGGCAAATGTCGTATTTCATGTATTCCAGATAGATTTTTAATTTGGTTGAAATTTGGAAAAAAATTGTTACCTAATTATTTACTTCGTATTCTTGGTAAGATTTCGTTGTCACTATGTGATCTAAAATGGATTTGGCTGATTATGTTAAATTAAACTAAGTATTGCATTTAATTAAATTTATATAATTTACAACTACTAGCAAACTAAAGCTTGTTACTGTACAAGTATTAATGAGGAGGCAATTTTACTATATGAAGAATAATTAACTGTTACTAAATACACGTCATGACGTTAACATGTTGAAGACTTACGCAAATAATTGTTTTATACTTTTTTTTTTTATTTAACTTGGTGGATGACTCTTATGACAATTTACCAAGCAGTATTTCGTATTCGTCGGTAAATCGTCATCCTTGGTGTGTCCTCATGGTTCACAAGATTTTCATTTTAAGCGAGCTAGTACACCTATTTATTCCCTTGCGAAAACTACGCTTTTAATTATTATGAAAGGAAGAATATGTAGATATCTGTGTAAAAAACCAGTAACACAGATCCCAGATTTAGATAGTAGTATCCACACGGATAGTAACCGATAGCATTAAGAAGACCGAACAGAGAAACTATCCCTAAAATCTCCTCAGCACTTTGTTCCCAAGTATCTGGATTACAACAATGTGCCACTATTTTCAATTCTAGCCTTAAAATACCCATAACATCGTTACGGCAATCTCATATTTGAGAATAATCTGAAGATAGATGTTTTTAGTAACCAAAACAGACAGTTTCCGAAAACAAGGAAAACATAAATAAAGAAAAGTAAAAAACAAAACTTTAAATTATTGCTATTTTTAAATATGCCTTTATGGATCCGCATCACCCACCAATACCAGGTCCCCTTTTCTCATTTCAGATTATGTGCAACTAAACGAAATTTAAACTAGACTATTAAAAAAAATAAATAAAAAAATCTGGTTGTGCACGTCAGTCCAAAACTAATTTTAATACACTTCAATTCACCACGTCTGTCCTCTTTTATGTGACATTCACTCTATAGTCTGCAATAGCATCATAACTTGATCTAGTACTTGATAACTTGCACAATTATACACAAATACACAACCATCGGCCACGAGTGAAGCCTTGCAGACCGTTTCAAGACAGGCTTCCTTATGAATACAAATCTCTACTCGTATAGGAAGTGCAGGCTGCATGATAAAAATTCTGCCTGGCACAGAGATTGAAAATGCTAGTTCAAACAGTGGCCGATAGATCGTGCGGAACTCTCCCATCAAGTCAGTGTGTGTGAGAGAGTGCATCGACTATCTCCATTTCTCTCACACTGCCTTTACTCGGAGCTGAGCGCTTATTACATTTTATAGACATTTGCTTCACTACTAATTGCCTTCTGCATCCTTTTGACGATATAATACGTACGTAAAGGAAGAAGAACTAGTCAAGGAACAGTGCAATGTGAATCTTAGTCTTTTTAGTGCAGAAAAATACCAGTAATAATATATAACTTCTCAACTAGAACTGTATTTAATTTGTTGTATTATTATTGTTTCTTATTATATGGCCGCCACACGACGAAAATCAGCTGTGTTGTTGCTTGCCGATAGCAAATTTTATTATAATCTATCTATAAACGACACTGACATGATTTAAATACTACTGGAAACGTGAAGAGTTGCCAGTTGTCATGCTTTTTTCTCTATAAAATGAAAAGTAAACTGCTAGATTTAAAGCTGTGTTTTTATTACAGTAATATATAAATAGTTGTTACAAAAGAGGTCTGAGTTATAATACTATTGTGTACTTTAAACTAATAGCTGGTAAAAGTAGATTGGGGGCAGGGTCAAAAACATTAAATTAATTAGACTTGAACAGGGTTTTTTACCATCTTAATCAACCAACACATATAATGTGCTAATAGCCCTCTCTCCTAACCCTCACATGTCCAGTGCTGTTGGCCTTCAACACCAACCCGCACATGTACAGTTCTACTGGCTTTCCCACCCAACCCTTATATGTACAGTGCTGTTAGCCTTCTCAACCAACCCGCACATGTACAGTTCTACTGGTTTTCCCACTCAACCCTCACATGTACAGTGCTGTTGGCTTTCTCAACAAACCCACACATGCACAGTTCTACTCACTTTCCCACCCAACCCTCACATGTACAGTGCTGTTGGTCTTCTCAACCCCCCTACACATGTACAGTGCTGATGGCCTTCTCAACCCACCCACATATGTACAGTGCTTTTGGCCTTCTCAACCAATCCTCATATGTACAGTGCTGTTGACGTTCTCAACCAACCCACACATGCACAGTTCTACTGGCTTTCCCACACAACCCTCACATGTACAGTTCTGTTGGCTTTCTCAACAAACCCACACATGCACAGTTCTACTCGGTTTCCCACTCAACCCTCACATGTACAGTGCTGTTGGCTTTCTCAACAAACCCACACATGCACAGTTCTACTCGCTTTCCCACCCAACCCTCACATGTACAGTGATGATGGTCTTCTCAACCCACCCACATATGTTCAGTGCTTTTGGCCTTCTGAACCAATCCTCATATGTACAGTGCTGTTGACGTTCTCACCCAACCCACACGTGTACAGTGCTGTTGGTCTTCTCGATCAACCCTCATATGTACAGTGCTGATGGTCTTCTCAACCCCCCCACACATGTACAATGCTTTTGGCCTTCTCAACCAATCCTCATATGTACAGTGCTGTTGACGTTCTACCCAACCCGCACATGTACAGTGCTGTTGGCCTTCTCAACCAACCCGCACTGAATATATAGATGATTCTTAGAATCAAACTAGTTTGATTTTACATGAATGCCCCCTCACAGCTCAGCAGGCTGCTACACTGTGAATGGCCCACCCAAGTCCCCTCCCCTACGCCTCTTTTTGTCTATTTTGTGCACTAAAAATCACCTTTTATATGGATTTACTAACTGTTCATCAATTAGTGACATTTCATCACTGCCAAACTCGGGTCAAATAACATTGGAAACAAAATTATAACCAATTTCGAAGATTAAAATCCATCACACTCAAGCAACCTAAGCTCAAATAAGCAGCGTACACTACGTGCTGTTGGCATCGACAGCGATCTACATCTCTATCACAACTCACTTGTTTTCATACTAATTAATCATATGATGGTCACTGGGCATGTGTCTATTGCTTGACATCATGAGGAGGACGTTAAGGGTAACTGCCTACTAGGTAATCAACTGAGGGTCACTGAGCGTGTGTCTATTGCTTGACATCATGAGGAGGACATTAAGGGTAACTGCCTACTAGGTAATCAAATGAGGGTCACTGGGTGTGTGTCTATTGCTTGACATCATGAGGAGGACATTAAGGGTAACTGCCTACTAGGTAATCAAATGAGGGTCACTGGGTGTGTGTCTATTGCTTGACATCATGAGGAGGACATTAAGGGTAACTGCCTACTAGGTAATCAAATGAGGGTCACTGGGTGTGTGTATATTGCTTGACATCATGAGGAGGACATTAAGGGTAACTGCCTACTATGTAATCAAATGAGGGTCACTGGGCATGTGTCTATTGCTTGACATCATGAGGAGGACGTTAAGGGTAACTGCCTACTAGGTAATCAAATGAGGGTCACTGAGCGTGTGTAAATTGCTTGAAGTCATGAGGAGGACATTAAGGGTAACTGCCTACTATGTAATCAAATGAGGGTCACTGGGCATGTGTAAATAGCTTGAAGTCATGAGGAGGACATTTAGGGTAACTGCCTACTATGTAATCAAATGAGGGTCATTGGGCATGTGTAAATGGCTTGAAGTCATGAGGAGGACATTAAGGATAACTGCCTACTATGTAATCAAATGAGGGTCACTGGGCATGTGTAAATAGCTTGAAGTCATGAGGAGGACATTAAGGGTAACTGCCTACTATGTAATCAAATGAGGGTCATTGGGCATGTGTAAATGGCTTGAAGTCATGAGGAGGACATTAAGGATAACTGCCTACTATGTAATCAAATGAGGGTCATTGGGCATGTGTAAATGGCTTGAAGTCATGAGGAGGACATTAAGGATAACTGCCTACTATGTAATCAAATGAGGGTCACTGGGCATGTGTAAATTGCTTGAAGTCATGAGGAGGACATTAAGGGTAACTGCCTACTATGTAATCAAATAAGGGTCACTGGGCATGTGTAAATTGCTTGAAGTCATGAGGAGGACATTAAGAGTAACTGCCTACTATGTAATCAAATAAGGGTCACTGGGCATGTGTAAATTTCTTGAAGTCATGAGGAGGACATTAAGGATAACTGCCTACTATGTAATCAAATGAGGGTCACTGGGCATGTGTAAATTTCTTGAAGTCATGAGGAGGACATTAAGAGTAACTGCCTACTATGTAATCAAATGAGGGTCACTGGGCATGTGTAAATTGTTTGAAGTCATGAGGAGGACATTAAGGGTAACTGCCTACTATGTAATCAAATAAGGGTCACTGGGCATGTGTAAATTTCTTGAAGTCATGAGGAGGACATTAAGGGTAACTACTTACTAGGTAATTAAATGAGGGTCAGTGGCCATGTGTATATTGCTTGAAGTCATGAGGAGGACATTAAGGGTAACTGCCTACTATGTAATCAAATGAGGGTCACTGGGCATGTGTAAATTGTTTGAAGTCATGAGGAGGACATTAAGGGTAACTGCCTACTATGTAATCAAATAAGGGTCACTGGGCATGTGTAAATTTCTTGAAGTCATGAGGAGGACATTAAGGGTAACTACTTACTAGGTAATTAAATGAGGGTCAGTGGCCATGTGTATATTGCTTGAAGTCATGAGGAGGACATTAAGGGTAACTGCCTACTATGTAATCAAATGAGGGTCACTGGGCATGTGTAAATTGCTTGAGGTCATGAGGAGGACATTAAGGGTAACTGCCTACTATGTAATCAAATAAGGGTCACTGGGCATGTGTAAATTTCTTGAAGTCATGAGGAGGACATTAAGGATAACTGCCTACTATGTAATCAAATGAGGGTCACTGGGCATGTGTAAATTTCTTGAAGTCATGAGGAGGACATTAAGAGTAACTGCCTACTATGTAATCAAATGAGGGTCACTGGGCATGTGTAAATTGTTTGAAGTCATGAGGAGGACATTAAGGGTAACTGCCTACTATGTAATCAAATAAGGGTCACTGGGCATGTGTAAATTTCTTGAAGTCATGAGGAGGACATTAAGGGTAACTACTTACTAGGTAATTAAATGAGGGTCAGTGGCCATGTGTATATTGCTTGAAGTCATGAGGAGGACATTAAGGGTAACTGCCTACTATGTAATCAAATGAGGGTCACTGGGCATGTGTAAATTGCTTGAGGTCATGAGGAGGACATTAAGGGTAACTGCCTACTATGTAATCAAATAAGGGTCACTGGGCATGTGTAAATTTCTTGAAGTCATGAGGAGGACATTAAGGATAACTGCCTACTATGTAATCAAATGAGGGTCACTGGGCATGTGTAAATTTCTTGAAGTCATGAGGAGGACATTAAGAGTAACTGCCTACTATGTAATCAAATGAGGGTCACTGGGCATGTGTAAATTGTTTGAAGTCATGAGGAGGACATTAAGGGTAACTGCCTACTATGTAATCAAATAAGGGTCACTGGGCATGTGTAAATTTCTTGAAGTCATGAGGAGGACATTAAGGGTAACTACTTACTAGGTAATTAAATGAGGGTCAGTGGCCATGTGTATATTGCTTGAAGTCATGAGGAGGACATTAAGGGTAACTGCCTACTATGTAATCAAATGAGGGTCACTGGGCATGTGTAAATTGCTTGAGGTCATGAGGAGGACATTAAGGGTAACTGCCTACTATGTAATCAAATAAGGGTCACTGGGCATGTGTAAATTGCTTGAAGTCATGAGGAGGACATTAAGGGTAACTACTTACTAGGTAATTAAATGAGGGTCAGTGGCCATGTGTATATTGCTTGAAGTCATGAATAGGAAATTAAGGTGGTATTAACCCTCCCACGCTCCGTACTTACACTCTCGATGGTCGTACACTTATTTTCAGCGTTTTTGGCTCTCGCATTCACTCTACGTAAAAACACATTAAAATACAAGATGGCCCTCTCACCCACCTTACATACATACACGTTTAGTTTTAGCCCTCTTACGTACACACAAATTAAGTAGTAAAGGCCCTCCCACACACCGTTTGTACACTCTTTATGAGTGTTAATGACCCTAATACCCACTCTACGTACTTATATGTTCACTGATACTGCCCCTGCATACTAGTTAATCATATCAGGGCCACTGGGCGTGTGTCTACAAATTGTTGTCATGGGATGGGTCTTTAGATTTCTGGGTAATCTGGACGAGTTAGAAGTGTTGTACTATAGATTTCTCGATCATTAATTTTTATAGGGATTCACCGTACCAAATTGGTATTTGGAATCGAATATCAAGTGGATATATCCACAACAGATTTTCAATCGAACCTTTGCACTTTCCTGAGAATTTTTAGAATCGTCTGTGTTGCGTATTTATATATTACAAAACTAACAGTTCTGATAAAAATAATTACTGTTATTTTAATAATAAGGAATCGTGCGTGGGACTGAAATTTTGTGTACAATGCTATAGAGCTGGATTTTCAAGCAATTTTACAAAGTTGAGGCCAATTAAAGTGTAATTACTACTAACATTCTCTTCCATTATTTCAATAAACTTGATAACCCTGTCTCTGGCCTCATCAGAGGAAACCGTTTACTCTTCAATTTATGGTGATAACACCAATGACCACAATGACTCAAAATAAATATTTGTAAATCTTTTACTGGGATAAAGTGAAATTGTCTTAACTGTGCTTCTAATCTACAAGACGGTGCTTACTTTTTTTTTAAATATCTATTCGTATGTCAAGTGTTTGGACTATTGGTGAACGTCATGCAAGGAGGAATCATAATTGCTCTCACTATCATTGCTGCTAGTAAGTATTTTTTTTGTTTCCTTATTTTATTAAATTTTATTCATTTAAATATTACTATTGACTGATTTAGTTTAATGGATCTTAATTTAAATTGGTCGGTAGTGTAGTTGGTTCAATGCCAGCTTCTTGTGCTAAAGGTTCTCAGTTCGATCCCAATCAGAGTCATAATACGTTTTGAGAAGAATCAGCTGATAACCACCGGCTGTTCATTTGTCATTGGGCTATTAATTAATGACACTTTCTAAGGAATAGTCGGCAAATCTAAATGTTAATTTTGGTAACGGTGGTGGTGTATTTGGCCAGTTGAACATATATTAGTTTTGTTTATTATGTTCAGTTCGTATTTTTTTAATTTCTAGGGAAAAATTTTTATTTATATTTTTAAATTTTCAATCAAAATAATAAGTTTATATATATATATATATATATACATTTCCAACAATATACAAACTTTACAAAGTAATATTATGATTTTAATGATTTGCTAAGTAACCAGATGACAAGAGAATGCAAATAAAAAGGTGCAACAAGAATATACAAAAAAATTACAATTATAACTAAGTAGTTTAAGTGTGTTTTTTTTTTTTCAAATATTTCCGCTTGGCTATTGGCCCAACAAGAATTGAATTTTGACAGATTTTCTGATTTTATCATTATTTTAATATTGACCTTAACAATTACCTACTTAATATATGAAAGAAATACTAGTATAGTCTGGAAAGTATTTTTTTAATCAGGCAATTTAGTCATTTTTAGAAATATATTTATTGTTGGTAGTTATTTATTAAACAGAATAGTTCATCAACATTTATGTATATTGTATTTTAGAAAGCATAAATTGTTTTTTCAATTATGTAATTTTATGATTCATGTTACTTAAGCTTAAATTTAATTTGTTCAATATAATGTGCAGGAACTCTTAAACAGGTAATGCCTCAGAGGCCTTAATATTTTCTTTATTAGTTGTTTGTTATTATTATTATTATTATTGTGTCAATGAACATAATTACAAAGAAAATAAGATAAATGTATATAGATAATTTTCATCAGTTGTACTGTATATTAAATGTTTGAAAAAATTAAGCGCCCTTGGATTTTCATGATTCATTTCATTTTAATTTAGAAACTTATGCGTTTTGCTTGTAGTGAACGAAATTTTAAACAAAAATAACTGATATGGGATTTGCTTGTATATAACCTTTAAATTTTTTATCTACAGATCCTTACTAATAGAATTGAGCTGTCTTTGACGTGGGTGTTGCTCATAACGACTCCTCCCCTAAAGTTGTTGAATTCATGCCTTTTGGGGTCGGTTTTATGAGAAAAACGAATTCATGCTCCCCATTCCATTGGAGCAGGTAAATGTTTCTGAATTCATGCGAACCACTTCCCCTCTTACCACGCCGCTCTCCCTCCAGCTCAAGCCGCTTCTTCACATGAAACCTTTTTTACCGTTTTCACGAATATAACACACTGTTGTCATATAGGCTTAGCAAAAGAAATGCAATCGTCCGAGTTTAAAGATGAACAACTGAGCAGCACTGCCACTGTCAACCCAGAACCAAAACAAGCTTCAGAACAAAGTGTAGTTGAAGACAGAAGTACAGTAACCAATGTAGATGAAAGAACTGTAAGCAATACTTCTGAATCAGGTAATAGCACATTAAATACGAAAGGTGGTGGTATGAACACTGGAGAATTCCAAGGTCAACACATACCACTTTTAGGTAAGTCAATCTCTTTTACTTTATATCATAAAAAATTAAATTTTCCATTTCTATTTAAATATAATTCAGCTATTTCTTTATCATAAACAAATTCTTCATATTACCATGTAATATACAAATATAGGGTAGACAAAACCAAAACAATAAGGCAAGGACTGAGCAGGTGCACAGAGAAGAAGGAAACACAAGTCCCATCTATTAGTGCGCTAAACGTGTGTCGAATAGTTAGTTCTCCAGTTTTACATACGTATAACAGGGCCAGCATTGTCAGTGCCTTTCTTTATTCCCAAAAATCCTCGAGGACAAAGTTAATAACTACTTCTACATGTGTATAAAAAACTACTTATAACTGCCTTTGAGGCGTTCGCTGCGGCCATAACAAAGCTACCTCTGTTTCCTTTTCCTCTTTGGCTGGTGACGAACAAAACACAGAGTTAAGAATGACGTAGGTTATGGATTGTCAATACTTGTAAAATATGACATAAAAACTGGTTATAGGTCCTGGGAATTTGGCTATTATTTTTTGTAATTTTATGTAGTTATAACAGGTTTATTATAACACTGTTTTTTTGTTTCTATTTCTTTTTTAATGTTTACTATAGTATTTATGTTTTAAGAAAATGTTAGTAAATATGTTTTTAAAGGTTTACCTAATTATGTATTGACTTTTAAATGCTTTATAAATTACATATGTAGATTTGTTTTTTGTATTTAAAGTTCTAGAAAACCTTTTTCTAAAACTCTTTATTTCTTAGATGTACAATTTCTATAAAAATTTATAGATAAGTTCTTACTTTAATAAAATTTGACTTCTCACATATTAAAGTTGAACACAAGTAAATATTAAAATGTTTTTATAATCTCTCAACCAACATTATTTTAAGAGAGTACTGCATTTTAGTTTGAATGTTACACGTTAATATTTATAAATGTATAGTTTAAAGTATCAAATACATTGTTACTAGACTATTTTATGTTATTTAAATTCTTTTAATGGTCAAAGTATGGTGAAATCTCGTGAATGAAGCCTTTTTACAAAACTGGCTTGATTACAGCAAAACCAAAAACATTGCTTCCAAGTATGTAGGAATCTGAAGTACTTTACAAATGACTTTCAACTATCTACCTGATAAATATGATATGTATGTAATATATATTGACAAATAATTTTACCGACATAATTATCTTGTTGATGAGTAGGCATAATATTCTCAACCTAAGTTCACATTCTCTATTAGTAGCTATTGGTATGAATGTATTTTGTCATTCTCACGATGAAATAATTAATCAAGATAAAATTCCCATTAAACAGCGTTAACTGTATAAAGAAAGAATGAGACTATCAAAAAATGTTCTCCCCCTAGATATCTTTCTATCTTTATGTAAGTTGAAAACAGCTAAATTAATGTGTTTCTATGCTTTTAGTTATGTATTTCAATAAAAGAAAATATAGAACATATTTTCATCACAAACAGAAAAAGTACTCTGATAGTGAAACCAATAAAAATAAATCTATTTAAAAATTCGGAAAGGAAATTGAATGTATAGTGTAATAGTTCTACCTAGAAATATAGAGAAACCTACATTGTTTCAATTACTTCTTAGAGTAATATCACTGGGTCTGGATGTTGTGAAGGGAATAGAACTGAGTATCAGACTAGTCAATTAGCTGAAATTAAAAACAATACTACGTGATTTGGACTCCACGTAAAACTGTTGGTCCCTTAGTTGTCCTGGCTATTGGGCTGTTCACAAATGGTTCTTTTTAAGGAACATTCGACCTTAGTTAGTAACAATGACTACTCTCGTTCATCTACACTCATCACACTCATTCGCCACTCATACTTGTCCCCATGTATCTACGGGAAGAATCTTAATGAATAATAATAACGTGCTGTTTATATTTAATAAGTATTATTTTATGGTTGACTTATATATTTTTATAACTCCTCCTCAGATGCCGTGTCAGTTAAAGTACTGGTGGCAGAAGAAGATTCAATTGCGTTGGTGGACTTATCAACAATCAAACGACGTCCTCTTTTCTTAGAAAGGGAAAACTTAAATGTCTATAGCGTCGACTTTCATTGGAGTAAGAACTTAGTTTTCTTCGCAGCCAATAACACGATATTTAGGTTAGTCAACAATAACTTGTTATTAAATGTATAAATACGTAAGGAACATTTAATTTACCTATTATTTATAAAAATTACAAATACTATATGTTGATTTAAGATTAAGTAAAAACTTTTTAAATATATATATATATATATATATATTGTTCAGTTTATACAATTTATTAAATAATGAGTAACACGAAGTAAATAGGTAATTTTGTTTGATGCAAATTCTGTGTAATTTACTCCTAATTCACTTCATACGTTTGTTTTTTTAATAGTTTTATTTAATTATATTTACGTTGGTCTAGAACTATCTGGTTAGACAAGTATAATTTGATAAGGAATTCGGCCAATGAATGATTTTATCACACTTACGAACATCTTTACATTTTAAGCTTATGCTAGTTTATTCAAACAGATTTATTTTAAATCATTTGATCATTAATATGTTTAATAATTTTAAAAGTCTGGTGTATTGGCTTAGTAAAATATTTATTAGATAATAAGCTATTTTACAAATACGATGTGTATATATTCTAGTGTACATATGCCTTATATATTTATGACGTATATTACAAGTTAAAATAATTTGTGATTCAAATATGTAACGTTGCTTACCTTTCATAGGTAAGTAGATTTTAAAATGTTGATATGTATTTAGATTTAGAGTAAAATAGTTTTATATGATTCCCTACAGAATTTAAAATGATTTAACTACATAAATGGAGTATATTCACTACATACATTTAATTTATTCTAATACATTTCATTACATAAATAGAGTAAATTTACGTGATTTGCCAGTGGCTTTGACCGGAGGGTTCCAAGATAACAGAATCAAGCAACATCAACCGTGGCTGTCCTTTGGATGAGTGACCGTCTGAACGATCCCGTCCTTGAACGCAGCCCGCCTGCCCGGTCACTGGTGGTAGTTCGGAAGTCACTTCCTTTGGTCCCCAGGTTAAATGTTAGAGAATGATACTTAGCCTTAACTTCGTTTGGTAAAATAACACGATCTTTCACTGTTATTTTAGATCATTTAATGTTAATATTTTTAATTTAAATACAATGTGCTCTCTAATCACGATATCTCCGTAACCACTAAACAGGTTTTGATGTTGTATCATACAGACCCACTAAGAAAGGATTTTCGAAATTCCCTTTCAGAGTGGAAGACTTTTAATCTATAAGGTTAACATTGGCATTAATTTAATTTAATTATTTATTTCATTCAGCTGATACAACAAAATATAAGCATGACACAAAAGCTTGGCTAATTTGGTTTTCATTGTGAAATTTTAAGGTCATTTCTAGTAAATCTGACATGATTGAACTACTTTTCATCCCCCTTAACTATACTTATGGGGTTTTATGGACTATAAAACCTTGTAATCTAGAAAAACGGAAGCAGGCTGAACTTTTATAATTTATGATAGTTGCAAGAGAACCACCCAGGTAAGCAAGCATAGAGAACCACCCCGTAGCGTAGCAAGGGCTGTTGCTAGTATGTTGTGTGTAACCATATATAGTAGGTAATCTAACTAAATAGATTACTAGTGTAACCATATAGTAATCTATCGTTCGTAACCATAATACTAACAAATGTTTTTAGGGTTGACTTTCTGCCCAAAGAACGTAACTACTCATTGGTCCCCATCGTCAGTCAGCGGGTGGGGGGGAACGTGAGACTGGCCGTTGACTGGGTTCACGAGACACTCTACTGGCTTTGCGACAAACATCAGACCATCGAGATGGTGGACTTAGATGGCAGTAACAGACGTTTGCTGATCGACAACATAAAGCACTTCCGGTTCCCCAACAACATCGTTGTTGATCCATTTGAAAAGTGAGTTTAAGCGTTAAAAGGTAACTATTAATGTAAGGGTCTTTTTCAAAATTATGTTTTCTTCTATTCTATGAGAATAGAATGGAAGAAAACATAATTTTGAGGTTTATATTTGTCATTCTATGAGGTTTATATTTGTCTATCATGCTGCCCAATTGTAATATACCTTGTTTTGAAAATTATACAATATCCTATTTTTTCTTTCTTTTTTTCAAATTATTAAGTACAAAATTGTTCTCAGCCCAATTCTTCAACCAAGAACAATCAGCAGCAAGTCGGAAAATCCAGTAATTTATTAGCTAAAATTTGTATTAGTGAAATTAGTGATGATTGGGAAACTAAATTTTAAAAATAGCATTGCAAAATTAAAAGACATTTATAATACACAATAAATTCATAATACCACCCAATTATCATAACCACTCACCAACTACAATAACAATCAAATAAGTGTATGGATTCAAGCACTGGTAGCCCACCTTTCATTCCAACCACGGGCCCAATGACTGGTAGCCCACCTTCCACTCTAACCGTAGACTTAAAGACTGGTAGCCCACCTCACCACTCTAACCATTGACCCAATGACTGGTAGCCCACCTTCCACTCTAACCATTGACCCAATGACTGATAGCCCATATTCCACTCTAACCATGGACACAGTAACCGGTAGCCCACCTCCCACTCTAACCATGGACCCAATGACTGGTAGCCCACCTTCTACTCTACCCATAGACCCAAATACTGGTAGCACACCTCCCAGTCTAACCATAAACCCAAAGACTGGTAGCCCATTTTTTCATTCCAACCATGGGCCCAATGACTGGTAGCCCACCTTCCACTCTAACCATAGACCCATAGACTAATAGCCCACCTTCCACCCTAACCATTGACCCAATGACTGGTAGCCCATATTCCATTCTAACCATGCACACAATGACCAGTAGCCTACCTCCCACTCTAACCATAGATACAATGACTGGTAGTCCACTGTCCACTCTAATCATGGGCCCAACTGCTAATATCCCACCCTTCATTCCAACCATGGACCAATGACTGGTAGCCCACCTTCCACTCTAACCGTGGACCCCATGACTGGACGCCCACTATCCACTCTAACAATGAACCTAACGACTGTTAGTCGAAGTCACCCTAACTTCCAACGATGGGTGAATATCCTTAATTCCAACGATGGGCCCAATGACTGGTAGCCCACACTTCACTGTAACCATGGACTTATGAAAGGGAGGTAGACCACACCACTCCACTCTAACCATGAACCATGGACTCTAACCATCCGATGTGACTACATAATTTTTACCCGT